>JADRCH010000031.1:18369794-18389660 GCA_019843965.1 Rhynchomys soricoides | reverse complement strand
TCCTGCCTGACACACTGAAGTACAAACCACTTTACAGCAACTAAGTAAGAGTCAGAGCTAGACATGGCCAGGAGGTGGGGATTATCAGGCTGGACTTTTATCTACAACTGTATACTAAAGGGACTTAATGAAAAAATAAATCAGTGTCCAAAAGCAGATAAGCCATTGAGCAAAGAGTTAGAAATGCTACAGCCTAGAAAGAAGTGCTGGTGAACTATTACTGTAAGAAAAATAAAGACCATGTCTGGTGGATTCTTTACTTTACCTGACTAGATATACCTGAGGAGAGGTTCTGAAGTGTGATACATATGAAGTTAAGCACCTAAGAGTAAAGCAGAAATATTTTATAGATGTTACCTCGTATTGACGGAATTAAAGTTATTGTATGTCAGACTTAGCACAAAATAATGCTACTCTGAAGGCCATCTATGATAAAAGTATATGAGCTAAGGGAACAACATGTCATGAAAAAAGAAATACCAATTAAACACTGATTTCATTCCTTCAAAATAAAGACAAAAATGTCTACAAGCGACACAACTGGTAGAGTAAATGTTTAATAAAATACCAAATATGCAAAATATTAACAAGAATAATTAAATAAAAAATAACTGTTTTCAGATTGAATAGAAAAATTTAAATTATTCTCCAGAAAGATACACTTAAAGTACAATAATTAAACATATTTTAAATTAAGATGACAGAAAATTCTGTCAAAAAAGAGTCAGGAGAGATAGACAAGACCTGTGCCCATATTTGAGTTTTACACACAATAGGATTTTTCAAGGTGTGTAGTTATGTAGTGGAAGTTTAATAATTATTAGTTTCAAGATATAATGCTATAAACTTTTTTAAATAAATTTATGTACGTATCATAATATCAAAATCAATGATTACTAATATCAGAGGAAAATCAGATAAAAGCCTCAGAGTAGAATAATTTTGATACCCCTGTAACAGTCTTGAGAGGGAAGTTTCATATGAAGAACATGTGCATGCTGTGTGGGACGCTTATCAAAGGTAATGCCACCCACACATTTAAAATCTGCATTACAAGAACTATGCAGAAATAGTTTCCTTTTTAAACATCATTACTTTATTTGATGTACAGTGCACTCATTGTTTTATCCAGGTTGAATCTGCTAACTAACTTTCATAGACATTTTCCCATTGTCTTTGCTCTTGGAAATACAAGCATACATGGGGCACTTGCCAAAACTGACCCATATGCCAGACCTTTGAAACATCAAACGTGAGAGGGAAGGTGATGTTCCATTGTCTAAGTGTGGAACAGGGAAGCCATCAAGTTACCTCTCCATTTTTGGAGACTTACGAAACAGCTGTTGATCAGGAAGGAAAGGAAAGTTGTCAGTTATGGTCTGAATTATAAGTTAATATATTTTATATCTAAGATTTTAGTGTCATCTTAAGTGCGTGTGTTGGCAGAGTGTGAGGCTGAGAGTCAATGGCCCTGATTAAATAAGATAAAATATGAACCACAATTTAAGCAAAAGAGAGGGGAAAGAAGAAATATTAAATAAATTAAAAGTGGGCATAGCTAAATAGAAGTCAAATAAAGCCTTTGAAAAAGCCTAGATGATAGTTTTGTTTTCTTAAAAGATTGGTCTGGATAGAAAAGAGACACTGAGAGCAAACATCAGCAGTGGAGTGAGTGACCATTAAAGAATCTATCAACATTTTAAAGGTGTTTAGAAAATTAAACACCTTAAGTTATTACATTACAGTAGAAAGCTTAGAATTCAGCTACAGTTCAGAAAAACACATTTTACTGAAACTTGAAGTTCTAGAAAACATAAGAAACACTCTTAAACTTTTAGAGATATAGAATAAAAAGAACAGGGCATCAGGCTCTGAGCAGAGCTGTGAGATAAGGTTAGTAGACAGCTTTGCTGTGCATTGTATACAAAGATTACAGTACTAATTTATGGGTGGAAAGCCTTGAACCAGATGAACTATGGTCTCAGATACCTGTGATCATTTTGAACCCTCAAATTCCCATGATTCCTTCATGGAAGAAGCAGGTTTTCCCTATCTGTTACAGTTTTGTCTCTACTTTTTGCTTACTTATATTTCTTTTCTTTTGGGGGGTATAAAGACATTAAACAATTCACATCCAGTTGCTTACAAGAGAAATATTCTCCTGGTGTATTTACTGTCCCTTTTGACTTTAGACTTCAAAGCAGAATCACAAGATAGAATCCCCAGGGAGAAAAATATTAAATAATTACAAGGTTTTGAACAATTATATTAGAGAGCTAAGAAGTATGTGGAGTTAAGGATGAGACTAAAGAGATGGAGTACACATTTGGTTCTTACCAAGTAGATGGATGAGTGATCGAATTTGACATTCTGTGGATTCTGTATATAACTGTATCCCTCCGTGCTTAATGGCAAGAAAACTCCATCATATGAAGACAAATTCACAAAAACAAATACAGCTCTCTCGTCATTCTAGAAATGTGGGCCATAAATCTTTCTTGATATATGTAACTTTTATTAATCAATCCATCTTTAATAGTTTGCTGTTACATAGAAAAATTCAGGTGGTGATCTTACAACCGTATTTTGTATCAGTGTGGAATCTCTGCTGGAAAACAACATGTTACATGTTAGGGGTGTGTGTCTCATCATTTTGATATATTTTTGTGAGAATAATTATGTTATCGACAGTTACGTCACTTTAAGAAGAGATGTGACTTTTGCTTTGAAAAATGAAGTGTAAGAAGAACAAAGAATGAGCAAGCCAGCTAACAGCAGGAGGATAGCCAGGAGTGGGAAAACAATGTGGCCAGGTGCTTTACTTGCTTGCTGTCAGGTTCAGGGTCTTTGCCAGGTAAAGGATATGCTGCCAGCTTTGGCTACCTATGATGAGTTTGTCCCAAGAAGGAAGTGATAGAGTAAGTTGCCACAGAGAGCCAGGGCTTTCCAACCTTGGTCTTGTGTGTCAGTCAATGGATGTGCATGTTATCAAAGATCCAACTGAAATTGTGTTAATGCATTTTCACTATTTTGAGTGATTCTGCACCTCTAATTAGGTAATAATTTTTATCTCTCAAAATGCATATTTTTCATAAAAATACTGGTTTTGATTTTGTTTTTCTCTATAGGTCAGTATTCAGTATGGAATGAACAATGTTTCCCTCCCTTCTGTACTTTGTTGAGAAATCCGGTGACCTCTGTCCTATTTTGTAATAGTATTCTTAGCGAACTTCAAATTTTATTTTCTGTTAAAGTATATACACAAAGAAAATGTTAAAGATAACAATAATTTCCTTCCTCATTTGTCCTTGTTTCTTCGTTAGTCTGTATGTCACCTATATTGTATTGCAATTGTAAGAGCTAATGTTGTCCACTGTAATTACTACATGCACAATGAAATGCAACATGACACACTGGAAAGTCACATGGCACCCTGGAATGTTACAAGGCACACTAGAATTGACACACAGCACAATGAAATGCCACATGACATACTGGAATTGCCACAAAGCACACTGGAATGTCACATGGCACACTGGAATGCTACATGACACACTGGAATGCCACAAGGCACACTGGAATGCCACACGGCATTGTATTTGGAAGAAATGAAAGACAGAATCCATACTTTGATACTGAACTTAGCATTTTGCTTCCTTCCCAGTACGTTAAGTGCTTACAAGATAGAAATACTTTTTCTACCACATGTGGATGAAAATCTTTTCAGTCCTAATATAAATGTAGGTAATACTAAAAGTTTAATTTCTTTAATTTTGGAATAAACTTTCATTCCTTTCAAGTACTTACAGATAAAGATATTTTACTTGCTTATGTAAGAAATCATTTACAAAATCTATTTTCCAAATGCACTATACTTCTAGTAATTTAATATACTTTGCTTTGTTAGAAATATTTGTTTTAAAAGTTTTTTATTTTGACGCACATTTATTTTTAGGTTTGTTTCTATAGGTTTAGATATATATAGCTTTCAATAATCATATTGTCAAATTAAAAAATTATACTGTGGCAATTTATCTATGATAGAAATTGTTTGAACATAGAGATAATGACATCTGAAATGTAAGTAGAATAGGCTCTTAGAACAGAAGGCAATGTTAGAGTTAATGTTAGCTGACCTAAATCCACAAGGGAGCTTGGGGAAAAGACATTTGTGTTGGAGGCTCAAGAAGGGTTGAATTTTTCCTTCTTAGATATTGGGAAAGGAGACAGACAGATTCATGGATATGAAGGGAGAAGGCATGTGGTGCTCTAGTGTAATCAACTTTGTGATGGAAAGTCAGAGAGACTGATATCATTCCAATGTCTAAGAATGAAACTATCAACGAATAGAAAGTAATATTTCAAGTAAGTGAAACTAATGACTAATATTTTGAGAACCTACAACCTGCTGGACCCTAAACTCCAACAGAAGCAAGTCATCTTCACTAGCTTACAAGATTGTTGTGTGGCATATACCCATAAACATATATGCTGTGAGAACTGACATAATATCATTTTTAAGACTTTGCCTAAGGAGTCAAGGCTAACTGCCATGGACTGTTTTGCATGTGCAAGTAGAAAGATTGTCAGAAATATTTACAGAATCCAGTTATGACTGTATGACTATGAACTTTTCAAAAGTTTGTATTAAATCTTGAATGAAACAGAATTGTAAGAACCCAGTCGGACACCTCTGTCATTCTCTAATGTTGTGTGTTTTTATTACTTTTTAGGTACTTGTCACTAATAAATACTATAGATTTCTGTAGAAAACAGACCCAGTGGAACAGATTTTTCTTCGTATGGAAATCATATAAGAATGCATCTGTCTAAAAAAAATATGAATAATTCTAAAATGATACTAATATAAAATGATTCTATATAAGAGAAACATTAAAAGTTTATATATATATATATAATATTTGATTTCAATAAAAGTCTCTTGTGAGTGATGGAACTAATTTTTAGCTAATATTTATGATGGTAGACTAGCCTTCTTTAAGTAATTGGTAATATAATGACAAACTGTATATATCTATATCTATATCTATATATATATATATATACAATTAAATTTTGCTTACTAATTAGTATATCTTGAATTTCATAGTTTCACTTTTTTCCCAGAGATATTACAATCACCGTGGCCTCACATGACATTTCTGGGATGTCTTCAGATAATATGTGACACCTATGAATTATAACTGGATTATTCTATACAAGCTATGCTGGGTAATTTTCAACTTTGTTTTATATTTGCCTTCGACAATCACTGTGGCCTCACATGACATTTCTGGGATGTCTTCAGATAATATGTGACACCTATGAGTTATAACTGGATTATTCTATACAAGCTATGCTGGGTAATTTTCAACTTTGTTTTATATTTGCCTTCGACTTCATTGAGAGAACCTAAAGATTGGGGACTGTGAGGTACAGTTGATTGAAAAGGACATTTTTGATAATGACTTTAGATTAGATGTTATTTTTTAATGCTAAGATTTCTATTTCTGCTACAAATATAAACCACAGCACTCTGTGAGGCTATGACTTCCAGACACTGTGAGCATCAGGGAATTTGGGACTAAGTTTTCTACACATCAGTACCCCATATGCCTGAAGAAAGTCACTGGAGTCTGGCAGCAATTTTGAGTCTCCTGACAGGTTGTTTGGTGTCTTTCCTAGGAATCGCCTGGGGTTGTAGCTGGAAGAATGGGGAGATTGTATCAGCTAAGAAATACAAGCCTAAATGAAATAACTGGATTTGGGAACAGTTTTTTGAAAATTAACAGTTTCAGATCCTTCACTGAGGGAAGAGAGAGAGAGAGAGAGACAGAGAGAGAGAGACAGAGACAGAGAGAGAGAATGAATATGGGATGCATAGAAACCCGAAAGAAAGTTTGGTTGGATGTTCATTAAATCCAACTAGAAAAACAAACTGTCACGTTTCAAATTACATTGAATTTTTTTTTTTTTAAAAAAAGTTCAATTGTAGAACCGTGAATACAGATATAAAAGACTGTCCTAATCACTGTTGATCTCAGCAGACAAATTAGTGTTCTAAGCATCATAGCAGTTACCATTCCATGTTCTCCCCTTTCCCTGAGCAGCTTGAATTCAAAGCATCACACCAACACTTTGTCTGCCATGTTTAGCAGAAAGCATTCTTGCTATATCTGGATGATCCTGGTGTGTGATATTCAGCATTATTAAATCTGTGGAGTCACTGACCAAATGAGCTGCTATCTTGTTTAAAGTGGAATGTCGACAGATGCCTGAAAGTGAGGGCATGTGTTATTTTTCTATGGATTAAGTGCCTGGACAGGAAAAGTGGAGGAGAAAACAATGGTCATCTGCTTCTCATGAAGCCACATAACATTGACTTTGAGAGCTGTGTGGGGTGATCTTAATGGTTGTCAACAGTGGTGTGGTAATAATATTACCAACACTTTACCAATTTCTTTGAGAGGGCTGGTCTTCCATCATAAACATTAGCTCAAAACTAGCTCCATCACCTACTAGATATCATATAAAATCAAATTTTCATAATGAAACATTTATAAATGCATGTGTATAACAGACTATCATCCATTTTCCTATGAAGCTTTTACAGACTAGTTTTTCTTAACAATGGTCTGGTCACTGACAGACTGACCATACCGTCTGGTATCAGCCCTCTGAGCTAAGCCCCACCAGTCCATAGACTGTGCTACTACCATTAAGAAACTCATAACTGTATTTGTTTATATTACTTTGCTTTGACCCTAAAAGACTTGATATTGAATCTCTTTCTTCAGTATCATGTTTTTGGTGTGTCCGACAAATTATAGCATATAGATAGCATATGGTCAGTATTTTTATTTGTTTCCAGTGGAAATCTTTGTCATTTTTTTTTCCTGCTATCAGCATTTAAGGAAATCATTCAAGTACAGGACTCTAAAGCCTGATATACTATGACCTCACTAATCTTTATTAGTGTGAAAAAGTGGGATGATATTTGCAAAAACCATCCATTCCTGGAAACACAGCCAAGGAGCCATAGTAGGCAGTAGGCAGTAGGCAGTTCTCTCTCTCTCTCTCTCTCTCTCTCTCTCTCTCTCTCTCTCTCTCTGCAGGAACCCACTCAGTTCTTTCAACAAATCTGAAGGGATTTTCCCTTTAGTTATTCTTGCCACATAACTAAGTCTGTTAAGAAAAATTCTTAGAAATAATAGCAATAGGAAAAATGCCATCCAGACCTGCTACTGAACATCAATAATTCCAACACTATGGAGTCTGAGGCAGGAGGAATCATGTTTTTAGGTAGCCAGGGTCCCATAGTGAGACCTTAGTTTGCCATTCTTTCTACAGGTAACTAAAATTTCCAAGTATTGACTATAGAAATAGGTTTAGAAAACAAACCCTGAGAAGTAAGACTACAAAGAACTAAATAAAAGCAATTCCAACATGTACTAACTGTTTCAAATAATAAGTTGCTTTACTTTAACATGGGATAAAATAAAATTTAATTTTAAAATATGTAATAAAATAATATTTATTAGTCTTCAATAATGGTAGTTATTTCAAGTTCAAAAATTATTTTTAATCAAATAGCTATTTGTAAAATGCTGACTTTGATGTATATACTATTACATTTTATTTATAATTATTTTAGTAAAAAAGATGACTGAACTATACCCTGAAACACTGAATTAAAAGACTAAAACACTATAATACAGCTGAGAATAGAGTTTCCAATAAAAAACTATGCAAGGTCAAAACATTTGATATTTTTTTCTAAAGTATTCATAGATTACTTATTTGGAAAAATGAGAAGATATTGTACTAAAGTTTGTAAGTGCTATGTACTAAATTTTGAGAAATGTTGCCAATGCTAGCATAAATAAGGACCAGAAGTTAGGTCAGGTAAAACACATTTAAAAGTCTAAAGAAATAAAACTCTATTTAAATTCAGAAAATGCAAATTGAGAAACATGAAGTAAAACACAATGTGAGGAATCCATTTTGAGAATGTGGTCGAGCCAAGAATGCAAATCTAGAATTGTTGTGCCTTATGTCATTATTATAGGTTTACATTCCTAATTAGTTATTTAGGTTTAAAGACAAAAGTTCACAGAAACCTTTTTTCTCCTTGATGTCTGGGTTAAAATGGACTTCAAAATTTTAATATGTGACTCAACAATGCTACCAACTTTATCATGAAAAAATTCACTTATTTCTTATAAACTATGAGATCCTTACATACCTACACCAGAGGCACAATAAGTGCCCAAAATGGGAGAACTGGTTAATCTGACCAAAATAGTAACTCAGAAAACAAACAAAAGTAAACCCAGAGTTGTTGAATATAGTATAGTGCTCTTCAGAAATAAATCTTTGCTAAACTATTCAGAGGATTTAACTAGGAAAATTATTGTTGAATTACTTTTAAAAATGAATATATAAAAATATCTAAATATTCATGGATCCAGCTAAAAATTAATCACCCCCAGACTCTAGGATCTGTGAGATGCATACTGATATGGAATGTCTGCACACTTAAATTTCACTGTTTGTAGGATGGTAGAAGCTATCAGATTTGTATGAAATGGTAAATTCATGTCTTTTTTAAGTTGTGTTATGAAAACTGGGAGCCAGCTCAGTGGTCATTACTAAAGTGTCTGGATTTAGTGTTAAATAGACTTGTGTATCAAACACTCTCTACAAAGGTTAGTGAGCACTTGGGTGGTGTTTGTTCCATGCTTGTGAAATGAATGAAGTAACAAGTTAACACAAGCATGAATATAGATCCAGGTGCCTATTTACAGCTACATTACAGGAGATGGGAGGGATTGGACCATTTCAGTGCATTGTGCTGCGTATGAAAGAAATGCAGTTTCTGACACTATAGAGCACCAATAGTTAAGCAGACAAGGAGAGAGTGTAGGATGGATCAGGTGATATGCACATAACCCAGTTAATGAGCACAGCATTAAACAAACAAACAAACAAACCCAAAGAAACAGCAGAGTACCCAGAAGGACACACTATGGAGCTACCATTTAAGTGGAAATAGAGACCACTTCGGTGGTTTGAGAAGAGCCCGATTCTAGTCATCAGGATATCTATAGAAGAATTGCATGAAATTGTGTAGAACCCACAACAACAGGAAAGTCAGGAAACAGAGGAATTTACAACAGGTGTGGATGCCTGGGAGAAGAAGGAGAGATGCTAGTAAACAGAACTGGGTATGTTCTTTATCTTTAGAATACAGAAATTTGGGCAAGCAGCCACCAGGCCAACCTAAATCTAAGTGGTACCCCAAAATGAAACAGCACGTGGAGAAGTGTGAAGAAGAGTTTGAAGTCAAGGCTTTCTTACTGATGCCTGTGGTTCTTCCATATATCTGTAAGGCATGTCCTGTCATCCCAAACGGACCAGATTTCATTCTTTTTATTGTATCTCATGATACTGTTATGAACTAAGGAGGATTTACCCAAAGCATGGATCTAAAACTATTAATCCAATTAATTCTAACCCAATTTAATCAATTAATCCAACTAACTGGACTTGTAATTTTAAATATCACTAAATGCCTTTCTGAACATATATATTGGAAATAAAAGCACCTCAGTGTCAAAGATGACCATGGCTCCTCAAAATACAGAAATAAGTAACATTTAATTGATTTTTTAGAATGCCCATTATGGTCATTTACCAAAGTCTTTGCTTTCTTCTTACTTAACTATCATAATACAAATGCATTTCTAAATCCTTTGCTACAGTGCAAAAGGCCCAGTGCAATTTAGTTTTGACATCATAGACACATGAGATTGGTAATGTCAACACGAAACCTTGCTGACTATTATCCAATTAGATATAATAATGATTTTTAAAGGGAAAGTTTATGAGTAATTACAAAATTACAGCCATGAAATTTCAATAATGTATCATGCTTGTGTTGACAGTGTGTTATTAACTAAAATATACACAACCAATATTATAAAGGTTATAAATAGAGATTCTTTTACTTCAAATTTTAAAATAAGAAGACAGATTTTTTTTTTTTTGGTTTATACCATTCCAAGTAAAAGTGGCCCAGGAGAAATTAAACTTATAGATAACCCACTGTGTCCCTGATTTCTCACTACAATGAAAGGTTTCAACACTAACTTTCTTTACAGTTGAGTCCTTTCAATTTCCTAACACTTGCCAAAACACGCGTGCGCGTGCACACACACACACACACACACACACACACACACACACACTTAGTAGATAAAGGAAGGAGGAGAAATGAAAAACAAGTGTATGCCTGTCAACAAGTTCTCTCACAATCAGGATCAATAAACAAAACCATAAGGCTACACAAGAAGCCCTCACCTCCTCCAATTTATAGATGAGTAAAATCAATGCTTTAGAAAATTTCCCTTGAGGACGCAGGGTGGAATTTGAAACTGTAAAAGGAGCAATGAAAATGAGTGAAGCAGATGGAAGCTATTAAATCAGAATAACATTGCCTCTCACAGAGACGCGAATCAAATGTCATGAACTTCGGTTATTGACAACACAGGCCGGCAGCAGTTGTCTTTGGACTTTAAAAATATATTTGAGGCAATGTTGCACTATAAATAGTCATAAATTCTGCCTCAGCAAAGTTTTGTGCACCTGGTAGGTACACAATGAAGGGTTTTTATAATGAAGTTTATCCTACTTTTATTAGACTCTTGTGTCTACATATGTTCAAAAAGAAAGATTGACAAGAGAGTCACTATACATTTCTATGTCATAAGCTTACAGAAATCCTCAAATGGGAAATGTCTATGTGACATAGAAAATGGAAATTATCTATTTGAACTCATTCCCACAAATTAAAACAAGAGCATTTGATGCATTGAGATAGTCCTTATATTTTTAATGCAATCACCAGCAGCTCTTTTATTCTTTCAGACATGATCAAACGTTCTTGACAAATGCTTCCCACCTGGATTCTCTCCTTGACCCTATATCCTGCGCAGAGACGTTTAACGCCTTGTGAAGCCATGGGAATATCAAGGAATTTGCAAATGAGCTTCTTCAGATGGAGCTCAGGAGTCTGCAGGTCTTGTTGATGTACCTGCTTGGTCTCTTTCAACTATTATGTGTTTTCTTGATCTCCACAAGCCCAGCTGTTGGTGCACATATGAGCACAGATGAAGGTCAATCAACTCCTCAACTCCTTGCCTGATATCCTTCTTGGCTGACCTTTTCTGGTGGATACTTGAGTGAATATCATAAATATTTTCTAGAAAATCCTGTATATTTACCACTGTCCTGTTATTTTTATCGTTAATCTTTTTATTTTTAATGTTTTAAATACCATCATACTGAGAATGCAAAAATGATACCACAGAATTGTGAAATTAAATTTCTTGATAAAGGAGGAGAAAGTGAATCGAAAGGTGATGAGAAGAGAGCAGACTGAGATAGGAAAAGGCTATCCCATTACCTCATTGATTTTACTTAAGGTTAACATCTTCAAATATAGACTTTCACTCTCTTTTGCTTTTTAATGTTTCTATAACTTTACAAAGAGAAAAAGATTATGCAAGAAAATATTGCTAGAGTACTACTTAGTCCCTGAATATCTCTCTCTCTCTCTCTCTCTCTCTCTCTCTCTCTCTCTCTCTCTCACACACACACACACACACACACACACAAAACCACTTGAGACTGTTTAGAGGAAATGACTCATGTATGACTCATGTTTAATTATTTCCAAGGTAAATTTTTGCATCTGTGCACACACAAAAAATTGTGCCATGCAACTCACAGCTTAGCATGTGCTTCAGGGTCTGTGAAACTGTTGGTGATCTTACAAGTACTGACAATTCTTTGTCACTCCAGATATGAAAAATGACTAAGGTCTAATTTGAAGCAACAGTGTATTTTAACTTATAGAAAGCAATCATGAACTACTCAGGACCGAAACTCACTATCTTAACTATTTTTATCCCTAACTTCTGTGAAGTTATTCCATGGAATACAGATTTTATGAAAACTTATCAAGGGGGCACTAAGAACTCATTGTTACTGTTTTTAAAGTTTCACTTTTTTTATGGTTATATGATCTCATAATTTGTTATAAAAGGTGAAGTACATGTTGGACTTACATTTTCACCTAGGTTTTTATAATTCTTTTGTTCATTATCTAAATGTTTAAGGATTGGTATTGTTTCAGATATTCATATTACTGAATATTAATACTCGCATTGTTAGATTTAGTAGGAGAAATAGGGAAATTAATATTTGTGAAAAGAAAAAGAATGACTTTAAAATGTAAGGTTGGGGGTTACCTTTAAGTAACTTCCTTCCTTTGATCATCCATCAATATATAATTTCTGTGTGCCTGGGACTAGCATTCTTGTAATGACACTGTCAAAAGCAGAGAGGGAACTGGACTGCCATTGTGGTGACAAAGACATATGCAATGAACAACAGGGATATCAGGTCTTCTCCTGGCATGAGGAGATGCTGCTCCTTGGGACAGATTAGCATAGACATCACAGAAGCAGAAGACTGACATGAGCCTTATTGGAGATCCCTGGTGGGCACTGTTTTATGGGGCCATTACAAGCCCTGTAGGTAAACTAGCTACTACAACTCAGAAAAGTTACTTTCCATAATCAGTAATCAGAGAGAGACAGAGAGAGAGACACAGAGGCAGAGACATACAGAGAATAAAACAGAGTCAGAGAGACAGAGAGACAGAGACAGATACATAGGGCCAGATACACAGACATAGAAAATGATGACAGAAAGAGAGAGAGAGAGAGAGAGAGAGAGAGAGAGAGAAGAGAGAAGGTTGTCAGAGTAGGTTTCAGACTATCACTACAGGGAAGGCATTGTGTTAGGAGCAGATAGATGATAGATAGATAGATGATAGATAGATGATAGATAGATGATAGATAGATAGATGATAGATAGATAGATAGATAGATTGATAGCTAGATAGATGATAGAGAGATGATAGAGAGAGAGAAGGTTGCTCATAGAGTAGGCGTCTGTGGATAACGTCAGTCTGTCACTGCAGGGAAGGAAGGCACTGTGATAGGAGCAGAGACAGAGAGGATACTTCTGTCCTGCTCCCTTTCTTCTTACTTCCATTGTATCTATCTTGTGACCCTAGCCTATACGATGGTACTTCCCATGTTCAGGATGAGCGTTCCTCATTTATCTTCTCTGGAAACACCCTTAAGACATGCCCAGAGGCATGTCACATAAGCACTTTAATTCCAATTAAGTTTAAAGTGAATATTAGCCATCCCCATTGTATCCTTTATCAAGTCAACAGCTAAACACACACATTTCAATCATAGCATTCTATACTTGGTCCTCAAAATCTCACAGCCAGCAATATTACAAAATTCAATCAGGTCAACTCACGGTCTTTAACAAGCTCGAATACAGCTCAAAATAGAAATGTTATTTCTTAGACTCAGATAAATGCTTTTCAACACCTATTTTTTTAGTAGTGTGTGTGTGTGTGTGTGTGTGTGTGTGTGTGAGAGAGAGAGAGAGAGAGAGAGAGAGAGAGAGAGAGAGAGAGAGAGAGACCAAGACAACTTTGGAAGTCAATTCTCTTCCAAGGTTAGAACTCTGATTGCCAGTCATAGCCATCTTTACCTGCTAAGCTAAGCCACCTTATCAGCCCAAGACAAACTATGAATTGTGAGTCAAATTAAATGCAAAAAGTAACATATTTATCCCTGTGATACACAAAGTACACAATAAGTATTCCCATTCCCTAAAGACAACATAAAATTAGCAAGTACTGACTAGACCAAATCAAGATTGAAACCGAGTAGGACAAACACAGTACATGGATGTTTGGCATCTGGGCCCTGCAGTGACATCATCTGGTTCTAACAGGCTTATGCAGTCCTCTCATTCAGTGTGGTCTCTCTTTCAGTCCAGCTTCCCCATAACCTCAGCTTTCTTCAGTGGATGTTCCATGGTACTGCTATCAGTGACACTCTCGGGACTCTGTTACAACTTAAGTTTCAGCAGTGTGTATTTGGTGACTTCTCTAAGTGGAGTGTCCTCTCCTCTAGCACAACAATTACATCTTGGTACAAGGATCCATGGCCACATGACACTTGTAATTTACATGCCTGCAAAATGACTTACTCTCTTGTGATTGATACTGCCAGGCTCTGCTGTCAACTCAAGATGTAGTCTAGCCCTGTTTTCCAGCAGCTCTTTTGATGGACCTGAAGAGGCACTGTTCTAGGTGCTCATGTCTGAGTGAATACTGTCCTTTCTGCCTCTCTTCTTGGAACAGATTTGTATTGTGACATGCAGCATTCAGCAGGCAGTTTTGTGACCTCCGAGCACATTTCCTCCATCCCAATACCTAAGCAGAGTTACAGATCCTTTGTGTGCAGCCATTTGGTTTCTACTATGATTTCTCTAGTTGCCACCTCCAATATCTTCAAGAGTCTTCCAACAAACAAATCAACAATCACATAAATACCACACATCCCATCCCTTGCATAACCATTTCATATATTTGATTTTTTTCATCAATGGCAAAAAATACATGAGGGAAAAAATAAATACCAGGGAAGACTTCTTGTGCTTGCTGTGTGTACTGGGGATGCTGTCATTCCCAATGAGAGAGACATAGTGGTCAGAGGATGAGGAAGCTGTTTGCTTTACATCGTACATAAGAAGGGGAGGGAGAGAGACAGAGACAGAGAAAGATAGAGTCAGAAAGAAAGGCAGAGAGAGACAGACAGAAAGAGAGACAGAGAGAAACTGTGAGACAGAGACAGAGAGAGAAGAGATGTTGATCAGTTGCTTAGCTTCTTTTTTGCCTTTTTAATTCAGTCTAGGATTTAAGCTGTAAGATATCACCACAAACATTCAATGTGGATCTGCTGTACTCAGTTAAACTCCCCTGGAATTGCCCTTATAGACATGCACAAAAGTTTATGTTTCTAAATTAAGTCACAGATGTCCAGTAGCTGGGGCCTAGATGGCAGTGAGTGATGGGAAGGTGAAGAGACTAGGGCTATCAAGCAGGGCATGGATCATGAGGAGCAGCATGAGTTGACAGAGTTGCATTCTCCTGCTGAGAACCAGGTTTTCAGGGAGGGCCATGATCAGTTTCCCACTTCACAGAAATGTGGCTTAGATGATCAAGGTACTCTTAGTACCACAGAGAAGATATAGGGGTAAGTAAGAAGCTGTACCAAGGGCCTCCACAGAAATGATACTGAGAGGGAAGATGGAGCAAGGGGCAGGTATAAGAGAATTACCTCTGTGAGGAGACCAAGGTAACACATCTCCTTTCAAATCCCAAGCCCCTCTGGGATAATACTAATATTTCTTACTTTCCTTAATGTTGGTATTAAATATCCAGTCATTAATGACAATTACAACTATTTATTATTATAGATTTTCCTAGGAAGCACTTGATATAGCAAAATGGATGCTATACTTGCATATAGTTTGAAGTTTAATAATACAACAGATGCCTCTGAAAATCCCAACAGAGAAATTCAATCTGATCATTTTCTGTTTGGTCAAGTTCTACTTAGGTTTCCCTGAACTCTTTTTCAAAGAAGTTTCTACTTTGGTCCTTGAGGATTCATGTCTATATTGTCAGGTTGTGTTAATTATCCTGCTAAGGCTGGAAGACAGAGGCCCAGCCCCCACACTGAGGCAGCCTTGCTGTGTGAATTGGCTTTTCGCAAACCTCACCTCTAGACCATATCAGACCGTCACTGCCTTCTACAGCCATCTGGTCTAGACATGTCTGGGACTCATCCTTTTTCTGCTGATGTTTCCTTTTGGAAATTTCTCACCACTAATTGCTTTGCGACTCTTTATCTAATAATTTCCTCTTGCAAAAGCTATGCGCAGACCTGAATGCCAAATCTTGCAGGATTCCCTAGTAATGGTCCTTATATTTATTGTGATTACTACCTTTTGAATAAAGTCAACCTTAGTGTTTTTAATAACTACCAGTAAATAAATTCTTAATGGATCTTGCTGTTACTATTGAGATTCCGTTTTCCCAGATTGTTGAATTTCAAACTTGTATGTCTCATCTAGAATTAAATATCATCATAAATTATTTTAATTGCTTTATGATTTATCAAATTTTGACCAATCTCTATATAATATTTTATTTATATTTTCTCTTGGCTTTATTAAAACAATGCTCAATGAGTATATTTTAAAATAAAATATAAATTAAGATTTGATAGTTTTACAACATTATGTATCTAAGAATAATTCTTGTACATAAGTACTTT
Organism: Rhynchomys soricoides; assembly: GCA_019843965.1. Lineage (NCBI taxonomy): Eukaryota > Metazoa > Chordata > Mammalia > Rodentia > Muridae > Rhynchomys > Rhynchomys soricoides. The sequence goes on along the minus strand of JADRCH010000031.1, from coordinate 18,373,377 downwards.
CATAATTGTTTGCCAAATTATTAACTTTGTTCTTACTCTTTTGGATGTGTGGAATGATTTTTAAAGATTGAAGTGGTGAGACCATGGGTATATGAGTAGATGAAGTTAATCAGACATTGACAAGAGGAATCCATAGAAATTATGATACTTTTCAAGCCCATTGGAAACAATTACAGTGCTGAGTACATCCACATCACCTCCAACTTTTGTCTCTTTTGACTACTGTCTTCAGCTGATAATATGGTGATATCTATTACTTTCTATGTGCACTTTCAAGGGCTAAAATCATGACACTTTCTCATACACACACACACACACACACACACACACATACATGTATATATACACACATACGTACCCAAGCACACCTATGATACACACATATACACACATACATATTCATATATATATATATATATATATATATATACATACACACACACACATACATGAATGCTTACACAATATATACACATATACAGGCACACACATATGTATGTATACATACATACATGAACACATGCATATATATATGTATACAAATATACATATAGAAGCATACATATATACCTACCTAGATATATACACAAATATATACTTCTCTCTTCAGTTTTTTATTGAGTTAGGGTTTTGCTAAACAGCACAAGCTAGCAGGAATTTGATATATCAACCCAGCTAGCCTTGTACTCAGAGATCCTCCTGACCCAAGAGCCGGTGTGACCAGTCCCAGCTCTTGCACATTTCTGTATTAGTGTATGGTGAGCATCACTGCCAGCCTGTGCCTCCTCTTTCCCCATTCTCAGCAGTTACCACCAATTATTTTATCAGCTATCCTTTTATACTTTATGGGAAACTTCTTGATTCCTAAATATACTGTTTTTCTACAAGATTCTAACATTCCCATATAATTTAGTTCTTGAAATCTAGTTGGCCAAATATTTTTATAATATTCTTTATAGTTTTTCATATAATATATTATAACATACACACACATATATTTCTATGATTTTATGTATATATATATGCATATGTATATCATACTTATGAGAATGAGATAGAATGTTGTAACTCAAAAGGTAGTGTGTCCAACCTGAGAAAGCTAGAGTAGGGAACACAATCAGCTCACACAACTTAGGCTTCTGTAGTATTCTGAGAATTAAATTGTTCTTCATATGGCTATAGATCCATCATGAGATCTTTCCAAATGCAGATCACACAATGCTCTGCCCTGTTCAAAACCATGAAGGGCGCTTTTGACACTATCCAAACCAGAATTAAAGCTCTGTCTCTGAACCAATACACAACCCTGTAACTAAATTCCAGTCTTGGAGATTTGGCTTGTGCCTCTAGTATCCTGTGTCCGCCTTATATAGACATTTTCAGTCACCTAGAGCTTAAATGAGCACACTATCTTTTAATTGCACCCCTTTGTTCTGCTCTAAAGTGGTGGCAATGTCAGACAAGAAATGAGCGCTATTTCAGTTCACAGAAATATAATGGGGATTATTATATTAGTATATATCATACTTTGGAAAGTATGAGGAGCAGTGAGTCTTTTTCATTAGTGACAGGTCTTTTGTGTCATAGTCTCCTCACTGGTGTGTGCAAACATATTGACATACAAGCATGCAGTTGCTGAATGAATGGATGGATGAGCATACAACAGTAAAAACAATTTTTTGCTTTGTTTATTTGTCTGGTTGGTTTGGTTTGGATATTATGAGACAGAATCCTGCTTTTCAGGCTCTCAGTAAGTAGCCCTGTTTGGCCTATGATTCACTATCTTTAGCCCTTGGAAGTGCTGGGATTCTGGGTATATGCCGTTATGTCTGGCTTGCTGTGTTTAGTAAGTTGATAAACTGCAATTCTATACATTTATGGTCAAAGCTAATCTTGTATGTTAATGTCTTGATTGTGGTCTTCAGCATTTTGAATAGTTGGAGATCTCACTATGGGATTCAAATATATGTAACCCTTCGTTTTGCTTAGTTACAAGCAAGTCACATCTTCAATTAAAGACATATATTAGAGATGGAATATAACCTTATGTCAGGGTTTTATTAATATTCTTACTATTGCTTTTACTAAGCTATTAGCTAAACCTAGTACATGCATACTTGAATTAGCAGAATTTATACTTCTGCATTTATTTAAAATTACATACATATTATTATTTTACAAAACACACATACAAACACACATTTCCTCCATGCCATTTTCTTGAGAGTAGAATTGCCATCCCTTTTGAAATATTTCACATAAACTAACTCAAATCCAACCAAATTTGGGGCGTGCCTGCAGCATGCTTGCTGTAATCAATGGAGGCCGGCTTCCTTCAAATGCTTTGGAGTGCTTGGGAGCCAGCTGAGCTCAAAACACAGCACTTTGTTTGAGACCACAGCCTTTCTTATGATCAATACCAGCCTCAGTTTCCATGAGGTTAAGCCTGTGCCCTCTCATGCAACATAGCTGCTTCTAGGACAGGTCACTTTCCTTTGTGTGTTTAGCCTCTTGCTTTCATTGGGGATCATTGGGTCTTGACTTTCAAGCTCTCTGCCTCGGAACCCCAGATGCATGGTCACAGCCACTTTTCAGCCAAGTCCTTTGGATTGCACACCTGCCCACATGGCCCTGCACGGGGCTCTTTAGATACTGAGACGGATTTTAGGAACAAAGCCTCTACAGATAGAAATCATTATTTCTTTTGACATCCTCACCGTTTAGCCCAGTGGTCTCTAGTTTTCTAACAAGTCTCCCGTGTCGGGACCCAGAATGTTTGAAATTTTGTAGTCTCTGGGCATGGATGAAGTTCCTTTCTATCTCCATGACCTACTTAGAGTCTCAAGGTGGCATGTAAAAATTAATGTGTCAAGCATGAACAGGCTTTGATAGTAGATGAACTGTGAATAAGTACCAGATGATGCTCACCAGTCTCAAACTACTGTGGTTTTTATACACTGTAGTCTGGGCTTTACAGCTTCTGATTAACTCAGTTGTCTCTCATCGTCTCTCCTATTTCCTTTGATTGCCCCACTTTCAGATGTACAGCGTATGAAGTACAGAGCTTGGATTGGGTGAAAGAAATAAAAGTTACATCTCAATTAAGGACAGTGATTCTTAACTCTGACTACATCTGCCCCAAACTGTGTTTTCTCCTTTTTCCATTCCCTGTCAGATCTCCTGCTTCAGGGTTTCCTGAAGAATCTGCATAGCTAACCACTAACTCAGCTTCTCCTCATAGGGCTTTCCTCCAAACCCTTCAGCTTCTCAGGCCAGAGGCACTGCTGTGTCTGTCTTTATCAGTTGTAACCTAGGATCCTCAAGCTCTGTGGTGGGTGGAGGTCTGGGTGTGAGGCTGGTACCTGTAAGCTAGTGGGAAACAAGAGAAAAAACATGTTCTTCATGGGGTAGCCTTATTATTCTATTTCTTCCATAGACATTTGCTCTAATTGTTAAAAATAAGTTTATCTACCCTTTAACCTAAGTTAAACATCATAAAAAAGGGTGAAAAATAGCAAGTTGGTAATGGAATCTGGTTCTCACCACTGACATATGGATTGAGAGTACAGCTTAGTGGTGGAGA
>JADRCH010000031.1:18354729-18364729 GCA_019843965.1 Rhynchomys soricoides | reverse complement strand
GTTCCCAGGACCAGGAGTGACCGTGGAGTGTGTGTAGAACAGGACCATGGTCTTCACAAGTGTGTTGTTTCCATTTCTGCTTAAAATGCATTTTCTTATTAGAAGTCCTATGTTATTTCATTGAAATGTTAAGTGGTCAGTTCTGTTGGCCATCTTCTTTCTCAACTTCTACTCTGGGCTTAATCAACCCACACATAGCAATTTGCAACAGCAAGCTGAAATAGAGCATTTAATATTCAGATATGAAAGACTAATGCAGGAGAAAAACTAAAACTTACAGGATCTGGCATTTGTTGGAATAACTGTCACATGTAGAAACTACACATTTTTCAGAGTTATGATCCTTGCCTAAACTTTTGACAGTGTCTTTCAGGGAATTTTACCGTTGTCACGAACAGGTAGTATTGGGGTCAATGACAGAAGTCATTGTCTTTTACCTAAGGTGTACTTTTACAGGATTTTTATCTTATTTTTAAATTGAGCATCTGAGAATCTCAGACTTCAACATCAACAAAAACTACTTTAAAGATCCAAAAAAGTAACTACTGCATTCCTTGAATTTGCTGATTTTCCCCACAGAGAAGCTATGAATCTTTTCGGAGGGTATTTTCTCCTAGTTGACTATTCACATTTAATCACAAGACAACTAGCCAATCTGTACACACATATGTACCTACGAGTATATATACACATATCATGGCAATTTTTTTACAAGTTTGTGAGTACCATCTCACCAATCTCTCCTAAACCGTTGTACATGCTATTTCCTCTCATAGTCTGCATTTGAAAAGGTGCTAAGTGCCACCATAGGACAAAGTCCTGAATTCAAAACATGCCAGCAGCAAGCTATTAAGCCTTCTAGACATTCAAGTAAATCTACTTCTTTCATTGAAGAAACTAGAACATGGAACATTTAATTCACTGTGCTCCACCTTTCTGACCGTCACAGTAAAAGCCTGTTGTTATGGGACTCTCTGCCGGCCACAGCGGATAAGGCTGGTCATATGGGTGTCATATTCTTGAGATGCCACTCTCCTGTTTCCTGTCTTTGTGAGTTTTACATAGTGTATCTTTCCAGGAAGGAAATGTCAGCTACTATATTCAGACTCTGACAGTTTTACTTGTCTTTAAGAAATGATATTTTGTTAAAAAAAAAAAAAGCTTCCATTTGTAAGTCAGAGGTTCCTCAAGCAACCTTCGAGACACAGACTCTGGTCCTGGTTTTTGTCCATGGGAAGAAACTGGGGTCTGGACTCTCATAAAAGTCAACTGAGTAGAGATGAGAAACTCTTCAGCTAAGAATTCCATTTAATGAGAATATCAGCCTAGGGAGGCAGCAGAGAGGAGGCAGGGGATCAATTGTAATTTCACATTTGCTGCAAGAGAGGTAAAGAAGGGCCAGCATTGAGAGGCACCTGCTGAGAAGAGTGAGGTGTAGAACTGCCAGGAGCAGCTAGAGGAGCTGTAGGGATCATGCAGGGAGAAGTGCTGAGGCATTGACCGCAAGCTTTTAGAAAGTGCTTCTCAGAGCTCTGCTTGCTTGTACCTTGGCAAGAATAATTCAATAACAGAGTACATGGAATACTAAACTGCACAAGTTGCTGTGGGAGAGAAGAGGAGAGAGATCTGGGATTCCATTAGAGAGTCTCTCAAGGGGTAAGCCTCAGAAACGGGGAATTCACAGGACACCTTAACTGTCAGCCATCCACCCTAAGTCAAAGTAACTTTCACCAGAAAAGGAAAAGAAACAATCAGGGTCTCTGACGTTTGTGGATTTTTAAACTCTTTAACACGTCCCAGTTTAACCACAACATGGGAACACAGTAAGAGCAAGAAAGAATATTCATAGAAGGGGGAGCTTCTCCTGATATGTAGACCAGGCTTATTACGTATTTCCATTATCAGATTACATAATATTTCCATCCTCAAAAACAAGTTCCCCTTTAAAAAGAAAACCCGAGAAATTGATTTCTGAAGCTAGAAAATCAGAAAGCACCTTTTCCCCCTAGCCAGTTTTCCTTTTGGAGACTTCAACATTCCCTTTAGACAATTCTGCCTGTGTGTGTCTATATTTAAGCGTAAAACACATGGCTTTTTACTTAGCATTATAAGTAGAGGGCCATCAGGTTTCCTTTTGCCTCTCATATTTTAGTCATTAAAATAACAGCAACAAGGGAGATTTTTGTTTCTGGAGACAGGACGAGTATTAAACAAAACTCTCAACCAAGAAATCCTCGACGTCCAGCAAAGAATCAGACACTCAAAATACTACAAGGACAGAAACTTACCTTTGACTCCTCTTAACAGTGCCAGGGCTACAGTGGCAGGGTCCCGCAGAGTTTTCCCCATGGGCAGAGCTGCAAGAACTGATAGATTCAAAGAAAGCAAATAGGAGCCTTAGTTACGAAAAATGTGGAAAAATCCAAGAATTAAACTGTCGTTCGTAATTTTGGTTAGAGGAGAGTACAGTCTATTTTGTAGAATATATGACTCAGTGCATATTTCTTTGCCACTGTTTTCGGGTTCACTTAACCATAAAGAGGGAAGACAGCTCACTGAAGCATGGCCGGCTGCTTGACAATAGGCTTTCTGCAGGTTAGCCAAATTCAACTGGCAAAAGCTCTCCCGACACCCTTTTGTCTGCTCCATTTGCACCATAATGTCGGACCTTCCTCTAATATTTCACAGATCTAGCCTGGCCATTTATCCCCAGAGATGGAAAAAGTCATTTTTGGTCCTGTCCTTAAAAGTTACTTTATAAAGTATTGTGCAATTCTACAAACGAAAGATAGAAATGGGCAAGTGCGCTTCACATGGCCACAATTAGGGCTTCTGTTTCCGCTCTCCTGCCCTTGTCAAAGCACTGATTTAGTTTTCCTCGGTTTTGTACAAGGGTCATTACAGATGTCTGCAGACAATTAGCATCTCCCACCCCCCCAACCCACAGCACTCCCCAGCGCGATGATTAGCAAATTAAAACTTTGCATTTTTCTCTGTCCACTGAGACCTCTTGGGAAAGCTCAGCAGATGTGACTGTTTGTGAGGACTGGAGGCAAGCATCAAGGTGTTTGTCTCTACATTTGGGGAGCTAAATATTAAGTTAGCAATTCAGAATCCCATTAGGTCACATGCTCCAGTGCTTAATGAACCATTCCGCTCTGAAACTTAGAAACAATTGTATCCTTGATGGGTGGGTGGGAGGGGGGCTCACAGGAGCACTGTGCATCTACACCGTCCAAGCCATGCCAACCCGACCCATTATAAACTGGACTTGGCAGAACATATGGACTGTTGAACGCATTTTCAGCCTCTGATGCAGAAACTGAGCCCCTGCTCTGCATAAGGGCTCTGTATAATTTTTAAAGTATTCACAACCTACAGAGTGGAGTAAATGCCAACCATAAATGAAGTATTCAAATGATCCCGAAGAGATCGGGTCTTCAGTTTCAAGAAGCAATTGAAACGTAGGAAAAACTTTCTTGGATCCATCTTTGTTTTAGGAGAGCAAATGTTTGATTAGCAGAAGGTAGAGGCGGAAGGCAAGGCTTTTGGCAGTAATACCCCAGCCATATATAGAGCATTTACATAGAGGTCGGGTAAAGGAGGCCCGAATGTCAGGCTTGCTTTCAAAAAATACATCCCGAGGGGAAAAATACATATTTCTAAAGTGTAGGCACATAACTAAAGATTTTTAAGAAGAATGTTGTTCATCTCTTCATTTTTTTATTTTCTTCATGATTTTGTGGTGGTAAATCCTATAGAGAGAGTCATAGAAATCTCCACATGTAGAAATCAGTGGGTCATGCAAAGGTGGAATACAATATTAGCTGTTAAATTGAACCTCATGCATTGGGTAGCTGCATGGACTTCCTCCTCAGTGTCTCCTGAAACTCAAGAAAAGGACAATAAAGGTCATCCTAGGACCTCTGTTTCATGGCACCCGATTACAGTAGCCAGGGATTTTTCTTTTCCCCAGTAAAATGGGCTATCCACACAATGGGACTAATTCTCTATTGTACTTGGAAATCACTCTACTATGCCTAAAATAAAGCAGGTTATTGACAAATTCTGGTAAAGCATTTGTGATAATTGAGGCCATCAGTGTTTTCAAGTTCTACAAGCAAAAGTGTTTGTAATTCCTTATCTCAAGCCCAAAGTAGCTGTGCATGGAGAAAAACTGAGAAGACAGGGCAGGAACAGGCCTGTTATCTGCTTCTTGCACCGTATCACCCAGAAACTCCGACAGGACAGGGTAGCTCAGGCTAGTAACTCCAGCACTTAGGAAGCAAGGATTTCTATAAGTTCTATAAATTCAAAGTCAAAGAAATTCCTAACCCAATGTGTTTTATAAGACCTTGCCATAAATAATAACAATGAAATGATGATGAGGAGGAGGAGGAGGAAGAAGAGGAAGAGGAAGAGGAGGAAGAGGAGGAAGAGGAGAAAATGGGGATGAAGAAGAAGAGATGGAGGAAGAGGATGAGGAAGACGAAGAGGAAGAGGAGGAGAAGGAAGAGGAGGAAGAGGAGGAGATGGAGGAAGAGGAGGAGGAAGAGGAAGAGGAGGAAGAGGAAGAAGAGGAGGAGGGGCGCCACAGTACATATGTATGACCCAAGTACTGGCTGAGTGAAGAAGCACATTGCTAGGACAGTCTTGTAAGAACAGTCAACTACAGGTTCAGCCTCAAAGAATAAAGCTAGGCATGGATACTAGAAGACACCAGATTATCAGCCTCTGCCTTCCCCACAAGCAAAACTTACAGAAGGGGGAGAGAGAGAGAGAGAGAGAGAGAGAGAGAGAGAGAGAGAGAATAAACAAAATAAATTTTAGAAAGAATTCCCACCCAATCAAAACATTGACATTAAATCACTACTATAGAAGGTTGAGTTGATCTATGCCTCCCCTCTCTCTCTCATATGTGTGTATGTGTGTGTGTGTGTATTTCTAGAACCTTGAAACACAACATGTAATTAAACTTGTTGAAACAGGGTGTGACGAACAGCCCAGAAGCCCTTCTTTACCTGCAGGACTTTGTGTTACTACGCTATTCCTTTTATCTTAAAGCCAGGATTCTGCCACTCTCCATAATGACGCTTTGGTTTACTAATAAGGACACAGCAAGAGAGGCCTCAGGTGCAGATGTGTAAATGTAACCCATGGTAACCAACTGACTAGGAGGACAGGCATCTTATTCTGCTGGAGCTGGAATCTGTAATACACGATTTTTACAATCCAACCTCCTGGCTCTCACGAAGGTCAAGAGAGGGGCCTTATAAAGGTGTTCTCTTCCCGCTCTGACAGTCACCTCTGCAGTTTCTCCCTGGAAGATACTTTCTTTCTGATCAGGAACTTGAGCTACCTCATTAAATGAGTAAACTAATTAATAGAGGGGTGGGGCACTCTGACCATGAGAGGTACGTCAGCTATAGAAGCAGCTGCTTCTTTCTCGCCATTGTGCCAATGCTAAACCTTGGTTAACTTCAGTGCTAACTCCAGTCCACATTCTGGATTTCCTTCCAGAACCTTCTATGTATGCTCATTACTTCTCTATCTGCTCAACTTCTTTATTCATCTTGATATGAAACAGTAGAGTAGCATTTCATGGAGTTTTCCAGAATTCCCCGAGTATTTTTAGTCCTGTATAAGACAAATGAGGAAATTAAACCATGTGCTCGGGTCTTTGGTTTATTTTGTTCATTATTTATCAGTTTGTTTATTTATTTACTTATTTATAACGTGATCCAGAGCTGTCTACTTTTCTATGGAGAAAAGGAGCCAAGATACTTGCAACTAGCATACTATGTAATTTATAAATGTAACTGATTTTGTAAATATTTTATCCTTTTGTGTTTGAGAATGAATAAAATGGAGAACAGGCATAGGTCACGGTGACTCCTGATGACCTGGCCATCTAGCCAGCGTAGAGCAGTTGAACCATTGCCATGGCAATTTCACTCGCTCCTCCTAACAACCATGTGAGGTGCAGAGAGTCATGATTCCTGCTTTGCAGAAGCACACACAGATGGAGAGAAAAACTAAATGACTGGACAACTGTCTCCTAAATGACGAGGAGAAGAGGATTCAAATGTCCATCAAAGCTGCTCAGGGATTCCGTGCTGTTCCAAACCTCTTGCTCTTTAAGTTAATTACCTTGTAGTCCATATCACTTTTCAAAGAAATGACTGACAAAGTTAATAAATCGAAGACAAAATTTCTGAGGAAATGGTAAAGAATGTGTAACATTGTTGCCTTGGAGTGCCGAACGAGGGATTTGTACTTTTTATTATATAATAGTTAAGATGACTTTTTGGTGTACCTGCTAAGTGTGTGATCAATAAAGGATTAAGAATGTAGAGTGACCTCATTTTTATTCCTTAGTATTCCTAGTTCACACACACACACACACACACACACACACACACACCATAAATCATTTGTAAAATCAAGCATCTTAAAGGAATACACTCTGTGTGTGTGTGTGTGTGTGTGTATGTGTGTGTATGTGTGTGTGTATGTGTGTGTGTACATGTGCATTTCTTCTTTCCCTATCTTCCCTCCTCTTCCCTAATGATAAGACACAGTGACCAGATGGCCATCTCCAAACCAGGAAGCAAACCCTTGATATTTAAATATATGAGTACCTTGATAAGGACTGACTGACCTATAGAAACGCAGCAAATGCAGATGTGTGGTTTACATCCGTGTCCTGTGGTGTTTTACATGCCAGCCAAGCACACCAATGCATACCTTGGCATTGTCAGAGTGACCCTTATTCTCCCAGAACCCTTGGAGCTGAGGCCCTGCTTGTTTGCCCATATCTTGCCCTTTGGACTGAATTGACTCAGATCTCCTACATAATATTTCAGATATACTTTTGAAGGAGGCTCCATTATTCCAACCTTTCTAGGACGATCAGGAGGAGTCTCTCTAAGAAGTAGTATGTTGCGGGAAGTATTTTTTTTAAAAATGAATGGAATATAACTCATGTTCCCGCGCTATGCCCTGGTTCTCTCCTCCCAGCTCCCTAGGTCCCCACTGGCGGTCACTACCACGCCAGCCCCATGCTTCAATGCCCCCATGGCCTCTGTGGTGCACATCAGGCAAACCCACACTTTGCTGCTGTACCTTTCTCTCTGGAACCCAGACGAGCCACTGCATGAAGGAAAATGCAACACAAACTTAGTTCAGAAACAATGATAACTCAATCTCCGGGCACATCAACTGAAACCTAATCTTGTGAGCCTTATTTAAATCTGATCCCTCTGGTGGCGAATCCTTGTGGATCCGCCATACCAGGAGACTCTAGTAGCTACATCTTACCTGTTCCAAAAAGCTCTCTCTCCCTCTCTTCCTTCTCTCTTCTCCTCTCCATCCCAGAAGTCTCTCTCCTGTGCCTAGTGATTGGCTCTTTTATTCATTAGAGGATTGGTTCACAAGTCATAGGTGTAACTCACTCCTTGTCTGAAGCTCCTCACAGGAGGGCAGAATTAGCAGATTACAACCAGCTCCAGGGCTAGCCACAACAGTAGTATTTGATCAGCCTGTACAAATGAGTGCTCTGCCCCAGAGTGAGAGACTTGAGACAAAGGAAAATAATGCCAACATTTGTGTAAGGAAAGATGGTTCTATCATAATAGATTTGGGTAAACAAGAAAAATCAGGTAATAGTTATAGGCAGTGATTTAATCACAAAGACTCATGAAGCTCAAGGAAATGCATGAGAAGTGTAATTCTGTATGGTTAGAGGTTTTGCACATAGCAGAGTTTACAGTGTTCCTAGCCTCTGAACACTAGATGACGATAACATATCTTGCCCATAATGGCAGCCAACTTTTTCCAAATTCTGTCAGATATCCCGTGGGAGGCAAACTTTCCCGTGGTTGGGAACTGCTATTAAGTACTACAAAGAAGGCTTTATATTGTCCCAAATGATTTGTCTTTTAGCAGAAGAAATGTAGGATTTGAGGGACTCTGGGGCCAATCAGGACATAAATGGGAATCTGTAGGAAAAGAGGAAGCAGCAAATGAGATACAGCTGAGATAGACTAGAGCTTGGCCTTATGTCTCCACCCCCTGTCCCCCATGGCTGGATTTCCCGATGGATGGGATGTGGGGCATACAGAAAAGATAGATGATAAAATAGAGTCCATTTTTGAGCCAAAGTTAACTGGAAATTGACAGTATCAGTGGTTGAGACTAAGAGACTCCTGCTACTAGGATGGACAGAAGGGAGACTGTAGAGGGTGCATCTGTATAGGACAGTACATGAATACTTAGCAAGGCATTTGGGCTCCGAGATGTAACAAACATAGCATCCGGGTGCTTTGTGTGTAGGAGAAGGCAAAACAGTTAAAATGCCAGAACATTGTGAAGGTTTGGCAACTTTGGATCTAAGGATTAATATAATTAAGAATTCCCTAATATCTAGAAAACTCAGGTATTTGAACTTTTGAGGAGAGACAATGAGTCAGTAAAGGAGGCTGATGCAGAAAAGCTAATGACACAGGATAGGAAAAGGGTAACTGAGGAGGGCCTTGGTCCTGTGGAGGCTTGAAGTCCAAGCATAGGGGGATACCAGAGAGGTGAGGTGGGAGTGTGTGGGCTGCCGGAGGAGCACCCTCATAGAGGCAAAGGGCTAGGGGGATGGGGTGGGGGATTTGTGGAGGTGAGACCTGGAAGGAGGACAGCATTTGAAATGTAAATAAATCAAATAGTCAAAGAAATGATTCTAGAGTAAGTGAGACATCAGAGTGACCTCATGGCACACTGTGCAAAAGCAACAAGGAGGCCGTGCCTTAGTGGTTAGACCCAACGGAGACTGGCAATGCAAATATGGATGTGTTGCGACCTTAAACTTTTGGCATTTGATCACAGCAAAATGAGCAGACATCTAAGCAACTCTTTTTTGGTACTAACTCTCAGTAGCACATTTACAGGGAGAAAATGTATTTACTTATCTATCAGATTATCCATTGCGTGCCCATATCCACCTAGTTATCCTTTCGCTCCTCTCTCTCTCTTTTTGTGCTCTCTTTCCCTCCTCTCTCTTTCCCTCCTCTCTCTCTCTCCTCTCTCTCCCTTCTTTCTCTCTCTCTCTCTCTCTCACTATCACCATCTATTTGGCACTAGAACACTAATATGTGTAACAAAAAGAAATCCCTGTCAAGGAAACTACTCTGGGAATTTGTAGCCAGTAACTCTGAGAAGAGACTGTCACAAAAGGCAAAGGAACACAGTCAGCATACAACTTATTTTATCAATAATTTATATCTATTTGGTCATTCAACAGACACGACAACATAAGTGAGCAACATGCTGAGGGCTAGCTAAGTTCTGGACACTAGAGCCAAGGCAGAGCTCTGCTTGGTGCCTTTATAAGAGGCAATGCAGGAAGCAGAAGCATGGGGCTCGTGCCAGCTCTTTAAAGGGAGCAGGATGCTCACCTCAACTGTAGAACTGCTGTTTCAAGGGTTACTCATTGTCTTAGTCTACTTTCCACTCAATGCATTCCACTATCTGACTAAGCCAGATATTCCAATTATGCTATCAGGAGTGGCATCAAAAATTCTTGTGGAGATTTCCCCTTACCTACCCCCTCCAATTTTCATCAGAATATCAGATGATGGGAGTGGAGTCTCCCTCCACACCACTGCCCTCCATAAAGTGCTGGTCTTATCAACCACACAGCTCTCTTTAAATGTTGTCAACATCGAGTTATGCCCAAGCAAAATGCCAGTATAGCCTGTTCTCTTTTTTTCAAATTGATATCTGTTAAGTTTATTGTCTTAGTGATTTAGAATTATTTGCGGAACAGATAATATTTTGGATTATAAATACCTTTTCTTAAATAGGAATTTTAAGAGTGAATTTCTGCACTTTACTTCATAATGTTACTTTTTGGTACTATTGTTATTTGTTTGTTGTTGTTGTTTTGTTTTGAACATGGGGTCTTATTTTGTAGTCCAGGCTGGCCTGGAACTCACAGAGACCCCCCTACACT
>JADRCH010000031.1:18324753-18354719 GCA_019843965.1 Rhynchomys soricoides | reverse complement strand
TTTTGTAGTCCAGGCTGGCCTGGAACTCACAGAGACCCCCCTACACTAACTTCCATAGAGCTGGAATCTTAGACATCGGCTGTTACATCCAGTTCAAAATCAGATTGTGGAGCCACTATATCTTTGGACATTTTACATTTTTATCTTATTTTGTTTCTATTTATAGTCCTGGAGGGTCAAACCCAGGACTTTGATAAGGTGAGATAATCACTCTATCATCCAGAAACCTTATTTCATTTAAGATATGCTTTAAAAGATATATATTCTTTAAAAATGAGAGCAGCAAATTATTTTTTTGTAAAAGAATCTTTGGGACTCAGGGTATCAACAGGAAACTAGTAATTTATTTTGAGATAGAGTAAACTTACTGTAGTAGACATGATGCAAGGCTACTTCTTTACTGTCATTTTCTTCAAATTTCTTTTTATCAGTGTCAGCCTACTGAGAAAACTCCATCCTCACCTTTAAAGCATGCACTGGGACGGTCTCCAGGAAGCATGAAGCTGTAGTCAAACCTGAAGAGAACTCAAAGAAAAGGATACCACCTAGGGCAGCTTTCCCTCAAACCACCGAGACTGCCTTGCAAGGAACCCCGGAGACAAGAGGCTTGATGAAGAAAGGCTTTGCTTTTCCTGTGGTACGGTTCCCTCACGAATCAAATGCTTTGCCAGCCGCTTTCCCTAACCACTTCTTCCGTTAAGGATTCATTAAGTTTCCATTTGGCCTTCTCCCAAGTGTACTTGTTCTGCCTTTGGCCAATAACCATTCATCAAGAATTCGTCTGTTGTGAGGCTCTGAGGTAGGCTCTCTCTGCTCCTTGCGTGAGTGCAGTTAGAAGGGCTTCCCCCTAAGAACATGGAAGAGCAAGCTGCCAATTTGGTACATGTGCTTTCCTGGGAAGGTTTTCAGGTCTGCTTGTCTTTTACTATGTCTCCCTTCTTGCTCATTGAGACTAGCTGTTCAAAAGTAAGATATTCATCTAAAACATAATTGTGGATCAATAATGGACATTTTTCATATGGGTTATGACCAAATATTAGATAAGACACAATAAAAAATTCTCCTAGTGGCTACTGGACAACTCATTTACTAAGAAGATCCTTTTAGTTGTATTGCCAAAATGGTCAGGAGACCCACAGTGACTTTACCTTTTATATATATTTAGCAAGAAAGCCAAATAACTGGTAAGATATTTTCCTAAAGACCTTCAGGATGGTGGTCTTCAGCTTGCTCTCCTGTTAAAAACTAAAAGTGATTTTGACTCACTTGTCTCGTTGTGTGGCATTGATTAAAAAATATTTACTATTTGCTGATCAAAATGAATTTTGCTAGCAAAGTTTAATGTTTCTGTAACAAAAATTTACTGTTGCACTAACGTAGATGGTAGTCATATGAAGGAAAGTCTACCCAAATCTGATCACATGAACATTAGCAAAGGTGAAGAAACATTTAAAACAATTGCTTGCTAACTTTTTATGCCGGTAGACGCTAGAACTTACAATGGACAGTGACTAAAGCCGATATTGAAAAGTTTTATGTGTTTTCTTATAATCCATTTCTTTAAATTAGAGATGTCACTTGATTGGGGGACAAGCATCTAGAGGCTGAGCCCTGAGATTCATACATGCTTGACAAACGATTCACCACATGTTATGTTTCTGTTCCCAGATCTGGAATCTCTTAAATGAAAATTAAGTTGTCAGAATCAAACACTGATTAAGTGAAAAATATAACTAAAAACTTATCCAATAAGAAATATAATTATTTTATGGGACAAGGTAAGGAGTATCACCTAGTGAAATCATTAATAAGCTAATGTTTTTGAGAAATACACTAGGACCAAAGTTCAAATGAAACAATCATTAATCACCCAAACAATTTGATTTTCAACTACAAAATATGTTTGTGAGAAAAACCCCAATCCAGAACCAAGGACTAGAAAACTTGCTATTAAAACATGAAATATGCAGTGCAAAGGTTATATCCCAAATATGTATGTAAAGTTACAAGTGTATTTTCATTAGGATCTCTGAACTTATAGATTGTACATAGAACACTGCTAGCCACAACCCCCCCCCAAATAAAATAATCAAAGCAGATTTGAATCTAGTCATCATCTTGTCCATGACCAGTTACCCTGAACACAGTTTTTACACTTCACAATCTCACTATGAATTGTGTGTTAACAACTTGTCATGGAGAGCTCTTTGTCTTCTCATGGCACTTTTAACATGATTCCTCTTTTTTCTTTTTGTGGAAGACACACCTACTGAGTGAATAACACGTGTTATGCTTTGTGTTAAGTCCAGAAATAGAAATTAAATGTATAATTAACAAGCCAGCTAACAGTATCAGACTTCTCCAGTGCCCTGTGCTGTTCAGAAATGAGCAATAGACTGTCCATACCAGTGGTCAAGAACCCCTTGGCCACCCAGTGTCTTCAAAAATATTTACATTGTGATTCATAACAGTATGAAAAGTACAGTTATGAAGTAGCAATGAAAATACCTTTATGGTTGGAGTCACCACAACATGAGGAAGTGTACTAAAAGGTCACAGCGTTAGGAAGGCTATGAACCACTGCCACTGAAGGTGTTAGAAGAAACTTCAGAACAAGGTTTCTCTCAAATTTTATATATTCCTTGCTTGTTTACTTCACAGCAGCCCGAATAAATTTCTCCTCCATGTGGAGGTCATAGAAACCAGAACATCAAAGTCAAACATGGATTCTAAAACCAAGCCTGCCATTCAGACTACTCAAATTCTCATTTATCTTTCTGTCTTAGAGTGGCAAAAGGAATTTTCAGACCTCCACTGTCTGACAGAGCATCTGATTCTTATAGTCTGGGATGGAGTAATTCCACAGAGAGGCCACAGAGAATTGGAACAGACAGTCCTTGTGGCTTCTCCACTTTAGAAGATACCAGTGGGTCAGAACCACAATGCTAGGTTTCAGTCTGGCCATGGAGAGTCCACATGAAGCTGTCTGTCATGTGAGGTAATGACAGTTTCTTTATCTCCTATTTTTTCTTTTTATTAAAAAGAAGAGATTAACAATATTCTATACACACCTTTTTATTGTGTGTTTTTGTCCATTTTCTGTTTCTAGTAATGAATAAAATATTACTACTGTATGCATTAGTAATTTTCCTGGTACTGTGACAAAATTCCTGGCTGAAGTGTTTAAAGAAAGAAGGGGTTATTTTGGATACCAGTGTGATCATAGAATACATCATGGAGAGGAAGGATGGATGCAGGAGCTTGAGGCAGCTGATCATGTATAGATCATCAGTATAGGATCCCAGCCCATGGGACTATGCTCCCTGTTAATAGGGTACGTCTTCCCACCCTGATTAACCCAATCTCTTAAATCCCTTACAGACATAGTGTGCTGTCTAGTTGTTATTGTCTACTGCCCAGACTCCCTTGGGAAGAAGGTACCTTAAGTGAAGAATTATCTGTATCAGATTGCCTATAGGCATGTTTATGGGTCACTTTCTTGATTTCTAATTATAAAAATTTCTAGCACATTGTGGGTGGTACCTTCCTTAGGTTGATGGGTCTGGGCTGTATAGGAAGGTTAGCTAGGCATGATCCAAGTCAGTGGGTAGCTTTCCTTCATGGTTTCTGCCTGGAGTTTCAGCCCTGACTCATTTAGTGATGACAGTTATCTTAAAAAATGTAAGTCAAAATAAACTTTCCTCTCCTTAGATTATTTGTTCCATAGTATTTATCACAGTAAAAGAAACCAAAATAGGATAACATGCCTAGAGATTTATCTCCATGGTGGTGCTGGTTCCTATGAAGTTGACAATCAATGATAATTATTACACAGGGTAAGTAAACTTTAATGAATGTGATGTTATTTCAGCTAACAGTTCTGGTCAAAACTTACAGTACCACAAATTCTGACGTTTTTCCTGAAGGCAAGGTCTTTCCCTGAAGCTGTGTTAATGGACAGGAAGCACATGGGAGACTTGGAAAGATGGGTAGTTAGTGGGGGCATACCCTAGGAAGCCATTGTATCACTGCATAAATTAAACTCTCCCTGAGTCAGCTCATGAGTCACCTGGCCCTACCTGGTCCTTAACACTTAATAATCTTTAAATGAGGCAAATGGGAGTTAAAGGTCAACATGATATTTTGAGAGGCAAGCCCTATTTAAACCATAGTAGAATATAAGAAGGTAGATGGATTGGGATTTTCTAGAGGAACAGAACCAATAGGATACATATTAAAGTTAATGTATTAGATAAGTTTATACCATTTATAGGTAGTCCAACGATGGCTGAGCCACAACACAGACATGTGAGTGCTGGTATGAGTGTGAGAACCTAGTGCACAGGGGCCTGCATGTGCATGTGGACCTGTGAGTATTTGTATCCCAAACAAATGTGTGGCTGTGCTTGAGCCTGTGTATGTACATGAGTGTATGCCTATGTGTGTGTCTCTGTGTGTTTATGTTTGTATATACCTCTGTGTATGTGGTGTGTGTGTGTGTGTGTGTGTGTGTGTGTGTGTGTGTGAGACTATGGGTGCCTGTGTGTATGTGACTTATTCAGTGCTTCACCTGCTTTGGTCTCTATAAGCACACTATTTAATAGAATATATTAATTAGAAAAACTGTACCTTTAAATGACAAGACATGTTTGGTTATGGATTGTCCCAAACCCAATGGTACATGTTCTTTTTTCCATTAAATTTATTTATTTATTCACTTTTCATCCCTCCTCCTTCCAGGCCCACCTTCACATAGCCTCTCCCTGATCCTTCTTCTCTTCTGAGGAGGGGAAAACCACTCCCTTGGTGCTAACCCACCCTGGCACATCAAATCGCTGCAGAACTAAGCATATTCTTTCCTGCTGTGGCCAGACAGTTAGGCAAACAGTATCTGCAGGCAACAGAGTCAGGGATAGCCCCCACTCCAGTTGTTGGGGAACCCACATGAAGAACAAGTTGCACATCTGATACATATGGGGGGTAGGTCCAGCCCATGTATGCTCTTTGGTTGGTGGTTCAGACTCTGGAAGTTCCCAAGAGTCTAGGTGAGTAGATTCTGTTGGTCTTCCTGTGGAGTCCCTGTCCCCTCTACGTCTCTCAAGCCTTTCCCCAACTCTTCCATAAGACTCTCCGACCTCCTCCATCTGATGTTGGCTGGATCTCTTTTAGTCAGCTGAGAGTGGAACCTCTCAGAGGAAAGGTACACTAGATTCTTGTCTGCAAGCACAGGAGTATCATTAATAAAGTCATGGCTTCCTTCTTGCCCATGGGTTGAGTCTCAAGTTGGGTAAGTCATTGGTTGGCACGTTTCTCAGTCTCTATTCCATCTTTATCCCTGTAATTCTTGTAGACAGGACAAATTTTGTGTTGAAGGTTTTATGGGTGTACTGGTATCCTTATTCCCTCCACTGGGAATCCTGTCTGGCTACAGAAGGTTGCAGCTTCAGTCTCCATAATCCCCACTGCTAGGAGTCTCACTAGACTCCCTGGAGCCTCCTCTTCCCAGGTCTCTGGCACATCCTAGAGATAACCCTCTTCCCCTCCCCATCACCTCTCCACCCCTCTCTCACTTCATCCCCTCCCTCCCTCTACCTCTAATGACAACTTTATTTCCCTTTCTGAGTGAGATTCAAGTATCCTCCCTTTGCCCCTCCTTGTTAGCTTCTTTGGGTCTGTGGATTTTAGCATGGATATCCTGTACTTTATGGCTAATATCCTCTTATAAGTGAGTACATACTATGCATGACATTTTGAATCTGGGCTCTTAGGGGAAGAAAAATGCAGAGAAGTGAAGGAGGTGGCTAAAGCAGAGAGAACAGTTTGGTGGGTCATTGCCGCAGAGTCAAACAACTGGACACAGAAGATGGGGTAAGAATCAGGGTAGGGTTCGGAAAGTACATTCTGTAGTTCATCAGCCTCATCCCAGACAACTGCTTCTCAGAATGCTAGCAAAATATATTTCTGTAATTTTAGCTGAGAAACATGTCAAAATTAATTTCACAGCTCTAAGAACCAATACAACTTGAAGGAGGTAAGAAAAACATAAACAAAGATAAGCCTCTAAAGCCTAGTATGATGGTGTGCACCTTTAATCTCAGCATCTTGAAGGCAGAGGAAGACAGATAGCCATGAGTTCAAGACCAGCTTAGTCTCCATGGTGAGTTCTAGGCAAGCTGGAACTGCATAGTGAGATTCTATCATACATACACACACACACACACACACAGACACACACATACATACAAAAAAAAAGAAAAGGGTAGGAAAGAATCCATGTATATAAAATTAAGCATTATACACTTACATAAATATGTTATTTACATATTCTGTAATACATTAATAGTAAGGTAGTTATTATTGGAAAAATATACTATATAATGATAAATAACCAATAATATAACCAATAATGATAAATATATGGAGCACTTTCATTTAGAGCATATATTAAACTCTTATTAAATATCTAGTATATATTTATTTTGTGACAGTAGCTGATAGATTAAGACATGATTCTAATATAGAAGATAGCTGTGATTTCTAATTCAAGGCTGTGATTATATATATTTAAATGCTAAAATGTAGTCAACTAGGTACACACACCCAGATTCTTACATGTTAAATCAGTGACCTCAGACCTAGGTGCTATGTGTGCAGAAGAGGTAAGGGCAGCCACAGTCCTGGCTTGTGTGTTTAGGAATTATAGAAATGACCTTGAAGCTTATTATAACATTCCAAAATAGGCTAAAGAGGTTGGGTTATTTGTGTTATCATTGTCATTGGACACCATTTTGTTTCTCAGTTGGTAACCCCCATGCATTCTTAGCCTGATTATTATGTTTCAAACAAAGTTCTGGATAAGGTCAGTCAACTGAATTCCAACACCTTTGACATTCTTACATGAGAAGAACCTGTGATCCATTCCCTCCTGCATACACGAGCCTCATTGGGCAGTAACATGCAGAGCTTACCCAGTCCCTTGGATGACCTGATGGTTCCTGTATGGGCATTTGATTTTTACTTGGGCCGTAGATAAGGAGACATCAGCAGGCCTCTGGTTATGGCCTTTATAGTTCCAAATCTGTTCTCATTATGTGTAAGATGAGCCTGTAGAGACTACATCACCCTCTGCATCTGGGAAGCGCCTCTTAAGTACTTTAACTTAAACTGAGGACCTACTTCTCACAAACTTTTGCAAATTCTTTTCCTTTCCAATGTCTTCTAGGTCTTAGTTTCCTCTTACCCTTATGACCTTTGCTATTCCATTATGATTATAGGTTGCTAATGTCTCCCTAACAGCTTCTACTCAGCAAGTGGTGAAAAATGGACCGTGTTGTAGCTAACAACGCAGTAGTGAACTTGCCTGATTGAGGAGTTACTCTGTGCTTTCTGGTTCCCACAGAGACTGCTCCTAACTCATCATGAGACTCAGCAGCAGCAACCTGGACATCCTTACCAGCAGACACATTTGTGAGCAACCAATTAGGGGGAAGGCACTCTGTAAGGAAATTGCATTTGCCCAGCACCTGTGCAGAGCCAAAGCTTCATTTCAGCACTTCTCACAACTAGCAGAGGGCAGTTTCTTCCATGGGGTGTAGACAGTTGGAGTGATGAGCAATTCTCCCCCAACGAACTACAGGAGACAGCTGGTGACTGTGCTGGCAACAGCACTGTCTCAGTGTGTGTGCCCATAAAAACACAAGACGATGGTCCCCATCGAGGCCGACAATCATCAGGCTTGTCTGCTCTTGGCTTTCTTCACAATCTCAAGGGACTGCAAGATTCCCACCCTTTTTCTTCAATAGTTCTTCCAGCAAAGAGGCAAAATACCTTTCCTCAGCTTCTTCTCTTGCTTGCTTTCCTCTCCTTTCCTAGGTTTGGAGACCCTGTATCTAACTGTTGCAAATCATATTAATTTCAGTGTAAATTAGACAATTTAGAAGTTATTGTAAGGTGCTAGGTTGGGAACTTACCGCCATCCATGTGCTAAATTGTGAAGCCCAGGGTTGGCTCATAATGCCCTATGACTTTGATTGTTCTAGAAGAATGCTCTTAGTGACACTAAAGATGCCATCCCTTCTACTGTGGACAAAAGAATCTTAGAAATGGGGGGAAAGTTTCATGGTTAAGGGGACAGTGGCTCTATGAGATAATCCGTAAGGTTTCTTTAAATTGTTTAGGAGGGTCAGTGATTACCAGTTTTTTCAGCAGATACACAGAAAGTGGATTTTCCTAAGATATAGAGAAAGAGTTAGATGTTTCCAGACCCCATACAGACTGGTGTGGAATTAGCTATGCTGTACCAGGCAATAAAGTATTCAGCTTTAATTTTTGTTACTTTGTATGAAATGAGGTCCTGTTATATTTTATTTTTCTGAAAAAACAAACAAACAAAAAACCCTCCATGTACCTTCCCCAGTGTCATGGCTACTTTAAAAGTCAGTCTATGTAAACAACAAAACTGCACAAACATTTTACTCTTCAATACTCATACCAGATAGGAAAATCTCTGCCCTATGGTTTCCATTCTCTGACCATCCCATAAAACCATAGATCCCCAGAACTGAGTGTCCTGAAATCTCTTGGGAAATCACATCCTATCACAAAATCTGACATATGAAGATTTTATGGTTAACTATGTGATGCCTCCCCTGATGTGGCCTTTCTATTCCTTTTGGAGCAAGACATTTCACATCCAAGAAGCTAAGTAGTGTGAATGCCCTTCCTATGTACAACACCATACCTATCTCAAAAACTAACACCCTGCTTTAACTGATTTGAGGCATGGGTACCACTGAAAGAATGCCGGTCTATTCTTACCTAAAATTTTCATTCCTTAAGATAAATAATCCTCTTTTTAATCTTGGCTATCAGATATAAGAACTAAATTTGATTCTAGCATCTCTCATGCTATCTGAGTATGCTATATGATTCTAAACTCCTTTATTCACTCAAACCAAACTGTAGTCAGCAAATATCTTAAACCCACACATTGGCTAGTAGTGTAGAGAGCCAAGGATACATGGAGTGCTTGTTTAAAGAGAAGTTAAAGTCCTGAGAAAATGTGCAATATTGACATGAGAATGGCCAGGATAAGGACCAATGTCTCAAACCCATGGGAACTTTGCAGATCCTTCCTTCCCTTGGGAGAGACTTGGAGAAATGATGGCAAAGCCTCCTCTGGTCCTAGTGAGAATATTGACCGTATCTGAGAGTACAACAGAATACTGACTTGTGTGTGCAAAACCTAGCAACTGCAGCTTCCTCCTCTTCCTCCTCCATGACTGTGCTATAAGGCTGCTGAGCTTCAATGATCTCTTCTGAAGACTAGATATTCCTCCACTCTGTGCTATACATAATAAACTCAACAGGATTCCTAGTTGTTGGTTAGTTGGTGCACTCCATCAGAGAACAGAAGGCCACTCAATAGGTTTTTACTACATGTGTGTCTTTAAATACCAGCTAAGTTACTTTAATATATTTTTACAATAATGTCATGAGGTGGCTTGACACATAATTTTCTAGTTAAGTAATAACTGACTAGAGAATTGTTTTTTATGAATCACTTCATTTTACATAATAAACAACTATAAATATGGTGTATACTTTATCAAAACAGAGGATTCAGAGCAGACAAAATTCTACAAAATGTTTATAAACCTTGTAAAATGTTGTTTAATTTAGAACTACTTACTTATAAATTTTGTATGTATGTTCTCACCCTAAGATTGTACATTGTTTCTCAACAGTTTTGCATTCAAAGAGAGACTGTGACAATTCTACCCTGCCCTCATTATTTAGTTTTATATTTTCATAAGTATCATTCAGTCTCTACTTGCAAAGTGAGTACACTTTCAGGCAACTTATGGATTCATCAAAGGTCACACATAAAGATGTGTGTGGACTTTCTCACTATGCCCTGCTTCCTGAAGATGAAATCATCTTCCCATGTGTCACACAGAGGACCAAGAAGTTCTAACCCATTGTGTACTGTAGAAAATACTAAAGCTCTGGGTGGCCTTTCCTTCAGTCTCTGCTCCACACTTTGTCTCTGTATTTCTTCCCTTGAGTATTTTGTTTCCCCTTCTAGAATGGACTGAAGCATCCACACTTCAGTCTTCCTTCTTCTTGAGCTTCATGGGGTTGTGAATTGTGTCTTGGGTGTTTGACCTTTTGGGCTAAAATCCACTCATCAATGAGTATGTACCATGTGTGTTCTTTTGTGACTAGGTTACCTCACTCAGGATGATATTTTCTAATTCCATCCATTTGCCTAAGAATTTCATGAATTCATTGCTTTTAATAGCTGAATGGTACTCCATTATGTAAATGTACCACATTTTCGGTATCCATTCTCCTGTAGAATGACATCTGGGTTCTTTTCAGCTTCTGGCTATTATAAATAAGGCTGCTATGAACATAGTAGAGCAGGTGTCCTTGTTATATGTTGGAGTATCTTCTGGGTATATGCCCAGGAGTGGTATAGCTGGGTCCTCAGGTAGTACTATGTCCATTTTTATAAGGGTCCACCAAACTGATATCCTCAGTGGTTGTACCAGCTTGCAATCTCACCAGCAATGGAGGAGTGTTCACCTTTCTCCACATATTTGACAGCATCTGCAGTCACCTGAGCTTTTGATCTTAGCCATTCTAACTAGTATGAGGTGGAATCTCAGGGTTGTTTTGATTTTCATTTCCCTGATGACTAAGGATGTTTAACATTTTTTAAGGTGCTTCTCAGCCATTAGGTATTCCTCAGTTGAGAATTCTCTGTTTAGCTCTGTACCCCATTTTTAATAGGGTTATTTGGTTCTCTGGAGTCTAACTTCTTTATATATATTAGATATTAACCCTTTATCAGATGTAGGGTTGGTAAAGATCTTTTCCTAATTTGTTGGTTTCTGTTTTGTCCTATTGACAGTGTCCTTTGCCTTATAGAAGCTTTGCAATTTTGTGAGATCCCATTTGTCGATTGTTGATCTTAGAGCATAAGCCATTGTTATTCAGTTCAGTAAAATTTCTGCTCCATCGCATATAGAGATACCAAACCCAGACACTATTGGGGATGCTAAGAAGTGCTTGCTGACAGGAGCCTGATATAGCTGTTTCCTGAGAGGTTCTGCTAGAGACTGACAAATATAGAGGCAGATGCTAGCAGCCAACCATTGTATTGAGCACGGGGTCCCCAGCGGAGGAGTTAGAGAAAGGACTGAAGGAAGTACAGAGGTTTGCAAGGACATTGGAAGGACAACAATATCAACTAGCCAGACTCCCCAGAGTTCCCAGGGACTAAAACACCAACCAACATGGAGGGACCCATGGCTCCAGCTGCATATGTAGCAGAGGACGGCCTTGTCAGACATCAATGGAAGAAAAGACCCTTGATCCTGGGAAGGCTGGATGCCCCAATGTAGGGGATTGCCATGGCAGGGAGGCAGGAGTGGGGGGAGGGTTAGCACCCTCATAGAAGCAGGGGAGGGAGGATGGGATAGGGGGTTTCCGGAGGGCAAACCGGGAAAGGGGATAACATTTGAAATGTAAATTTTAAAAATCTAATTAAAAATAAATAAATAAATAAGAAAATACTCAAATCACATCCTGAAACAAAACTAGTCCTTGACTGAGGATTTGAAAGCCAAATCAGATTATGTTTAAAGCTCTGAGTAAAGAATCAAAGGGAGCTAATACAGAAGTGTTAGGGGGTTAGAACCAATGCAGGAAGAGGATGGAGCAGGTGTAGTAGGTGAAAGTGGAGTTTGCAAAGGAAACCTACAGGGACCAAGTTGTGGCATTCCTCTGATATGAGCTATGATATGGCTACATCCATACGTACAAGTCTCAGCTGCAGCTGTTCAGGCGTTAAAACTATTATGAGTCAATGCTGTAAATGAAGCAATTGAGTTGTGAGAAAATTTAACTTTGAGGTGACTTGTTAAAAAATGCATAGCTATGTATCTTCCTATGGTCCCCTGTCTCATCAGAAGGACAATATCTATATGTGTAAAGCACTGAGGTGACCTGCAAGGCAGTTTGCTGCATCTCAGACTTCAGCCCTGACTGTGCACTCTCTTTTCTCTCCATAGAACTCACTTGAGCCAGCCTCCAGCCCCTCTCTTGCCCATTCCTTCACTGCCCTCATTATTCTCCAATGTTCTTCTGTCCCAAATCTTCCATGTCCTTGAGTATCTCAGCAGCTATGTCTACTCCAGTCTCATCCTTTTCTCCTCAACTACATCTTTATATTCACTTTTCAACAGACATTTTATAGAGCTTTTGCCTGTTTCCTTCTTTTCTATTAACTCTACTAAAGCATATACCTCAGAAAATAGGAATTCTATCTCTTTTGATGGTAGATATGCCTTCAATTTCCAGGGACCATGCATTGTTTATAACAGAGAAGCAATTTCTTTTGCATGCTGGAAGAGCATTACATATCAGTGAGATGCAACACAGTCATCTGATTTCTGTTGCTATAATGATATTCCAGAGGATAACTGAGGATAACAGATTCATAAAAGAAAGATGTTGATTTCTCTCAATGTTCTGAAGGCTGAAGATTAAGGCACTTATATCAGCCCATTTTGGGAAGACCCTCATGGGAGAGGCAACGTCACAATGGCAGGAACATATTTGAAAGAAAGTGATCTCACAGTAAGACAAGAAGCCAGAGAAATTGTTAGATTCTGGTGACTTTCTCACTATGCCTTGCTTCCTGAAGATATCACTTTCTCATGTATCCCACTAGAGACATTCCCTTTCAAACTAAATAACATGAATGAATGATGGTGGTAAGAAGTCAGGAAAACCATTCTCAACACTCAAAGGATTGGCTTAGCAGGCAATGGTACTGGCCATGGAAGCTTGACATTGTGAGTTCAGACCCTAGATTCCATGAAGGTGAAAGTAGAGAACAAAAATTGCCAGCCTACTTTTGTACCCAAGGAGAGACATGCGAGCATGTATGGACACACATGAATAAGGAGAATTTTAAAATCCTCACAAAGCAGCCGTTTCAGAATCAAACTGTTCTTCTAAAACCAAATGATTTTCTAGTGTAAATCCTTGACTGTTGCTGCCCACTTCTGCTACCCATAAAGGAAATGATGATGCAAAGTCAGAAATCAGATGCTTTGGCTCTGTAAGTATTTCTTTTTAGCTTTCTGCCACTTTCTGGTATTTTATATGTGATGACATTGCCTTTTTGTTGCTACAAAGTCAATGTGTTCCTACTCATAGCTGTGTGTTTTCCAAAGAGAATATTTGCAAGTCTGCTCCTTGATGCAGTCAGGATGAAGTCTATGAGTAAAGCCATGCATTACTTGTCATCAGTGCCTTCAGAAGAGAGATGGGTGGGGTATTTCACTATGAGGTTCTAAGTTTTTAAATATGCCTGGTTTTATGAGCACTTTGGAGAGAAGATTTCCTTATAATGTTTCAGGACCTAGAAGTCTCTTTATTGGACAAGAATGTTCACCTTTTATAACTCTCTGTCCCTGTGAAGAAACTATATAAAACAAACCTCACCTCTGCAGCTGTCCAAAATATTTGTCAGGGAAGAAAAGAGTATTCACAATGCAATTAAAATTTACTTAAAAAAAACAGACATATCAAAACAAAACTGTTGTGGTTTTTTACTCTTAAGTGATTTTTAAAGGGACATTTATCAATTTAGTTTAATTTGTGAAAAAATTAGGCACAGTGGCTCAGAGATATAGGCAATGACCGTATTCTAGACTAGCTACTTGCACAGATCATGACAAATCCTCCTTGGAGCTTGCCTGTCTAACATTTAAACAGGATGACACAAAGGTCTAGTTTATTTGTATTCCTTTTATAAAAAGTTTTTATAAAGTCTTGCTTATAGGTATTTAGATTTAAATGATATTCCTAAATATATAAATCCTGCCATTAATTGAATATATTTTTCATTATCTTTGCTATTTGATCTTCAAGTAGTATACCAATTTTTATATTTCAACAGAAATAAGTTGAAAATTAATCCTTCATAGAATGAATAACCTGGCAAGGTACATTTTATGTTTTATCCACTTGGCTCATAAGCTATCTGATCCTATTTGCCTATTATTTGAAGTTACTGATGTTGACAAGCTGAGTAAGAGTGCTCACACTCCTCCATCATCCTTCTATGTCCCATTTCTTTCTGTTTCTCTGATGATGACCCTAGACCCACAGGTAGATGGGTCTAGCAGAATAGGATTAGGAGACTTTGCCATGTTCATTTATCAGACCAATAGTATTTGCCTTTCTCTTAGGCTTATAGCCTATCCTTGGTTCTTGGCTACACAAGCAGTGTCAGTTATGGGCTCCTTCTCTTGAAGTGAGCCTTATATCTATTCAGTGTGTCTTTGTTTTGCTCTTATATTTACACCATGATTTCACCAGCATATCCGTGATGCTCATCTCTACCGAAAATTACAAGGTACATTCCAAGTGGCTAATCCATTGTGACAAGCAAAATAGTCTCCATTATTGTGAATAAATTTCCTTTAAAATGCTTATTTTGCCACCAAAATTTCTAACAAGATTATATGGCTTCATCATTTAAGAATTCAGGTATAGTTGTTTTAAGTATAGATGTTTTCCATATCTAAATTCCCCAAGAGTTTGTTATTGTAATTTTGTTTTTGTATTTATTCCTTATTTTATTTTATTTCCTTGTAAATGTAGTAATATTTATATGCTAAACATTTATTTTTATTTATGCATATATATGTGTGCCTATATGAGTTTATATGTGCAGGTATCCACAGAGGCCAGAAGGTGATGTATTCCATGACACTGGAATTACTGAAAACTGTGAGCTATTGGACCAGAGGGCTGAAATGTGGACTCTGGACCTTTGTAAGAGCAGTATTTGTTCATCAGAGCTGAGCTAATTTTCCAGTCTTTGGCATACCTTTTAAAGTAGTAACTTCCCTTTGTATTATTCTGGGAGCAATGTAAAGGCTTGAACCGGAGTTGCCTTTTTGTTTTGTTTTGAGAGTCTAGATGGTTTTACCATGTACTGACTGAGTTTTAACTTTACATGGCTCCTGTCCATGCATGTACTCCAGACTGAGTTTATAGATATCACAATACTTGCCTCCATTTCCTCAAGAAAATGCCAGTGTCCACATTGCTACCTCATGTTGCTGTATTGTCTCCCCAACCTCTTCTTATCTTCTTCCACTGCTCCCCTTTACATTCTTCTTTGTTCTATTTCTGGCCTTAAAGAATCTCTATTAAGTCATACCTAACAAATCCATCCAAATGAAAATCCCTGTTCACCTAAAGACTCAGAGAGGGCATTGAAAGTAACCATATTCATAATGGACAGAGTTGAACTATTTCAATGCTCTTTAATAGTAGCCTAGGCTAAGGCCTTGGGGAACACACTTGTAATCCAAGCAGTAAGAAAGGTGAGGTAGGAAGGTAACAGTTGCAGCCAGCCTGAGGAGATGGCAAGAATATGTCTCACAAACAAACAGAAATATATAAGATGATGACATATTCTAGATGAGGAATTTTCTAAAGTTATAAAACCTGATTGGCAATGACCGATGCCTAAGAGACTTAATAGCAAGAGGTGGTGTAAATATGGTCTTCAGATGAACCCACCTGCATGTGATTACAGTGGTAAAACTATTACGATTATCTGTCTTCCAATGAAAGGAAGCTGAGCAGATCTAACAAACACATTAACTTCACCAAGCTGTCCCACCAACAGTCACATTTTCTTCATGTAGGCTGTACCTCAATCAAGCTCTAGAAACAACCGACATAAATTTTAAATAAACTGTACACTATAGTACATCAGCATCAGCATATTATAAAACTATTTATTTGGTTAAGAGGATATTTGCAGACACTCAATCAAAATGATGCACCACAAAATTCTTATAACCTACTGGTCAACCTTGCTGGTTGTGAGTCCTGTCCTTGTATCATTTTCTTTTTGGCACCCATTTTAGATTCCTTAAAAGCAGAGTGCCTGTGAGGGCCTCAGCTCATTCAGTGTTTTAAAAGTGAAAGAAGACACTTATTTTAGGGAATTCTCCTTTACCCACAGCCTCTTGATGAAGCTCATGAAGCCCTGTTAGTATGCTCAGTGTATTTACCATGGCATAAGCACTGAGGAAGCAAGGTTTATCAGGATAGCATCTGTTCATGCGGAAGAACAGAAGGCACACACACGTTTCATCTACCCTGTGTGAGGAACCTTTTTCAAATTTCACATTCTCTCCCTTTGGATTCTACATTTAAAACGAACAACAAACAAACAAGAAAACAAAACCAAACAAATCAGAGAAGAGCAATTTTTAAGTATCCACAACACTAACTACATAAGTTCATGAACTAAGGTGAAATTTGGAAAGGAAACCTGTAGCTAGTCAGTTAAGTGGTGTGATAAGTCTAGTAAATGGTAAATAAGCATGTATCACTGATACAAATGGTTGACAGGGTGGAAACAAAATTCATTAAACCCTCCTAAAAGCAGCAGGAAGTAGAGGCAGAAAGAAGGAGAAAAGGAACCGCAAGTATCTGTTCTTCTCAAAGGGAGAATTTTATGCTATAGGAATAAGAAAGCTTAACTTTCAGGAAAAAAATATTACTTTTAATAGTTCTTATTTTGGTTAATACAGATGCACTTGAGCCTTGATTTAGTGATTTAAAATTTGCCATCAGGAGCTGCTGTTCCTCTTGTAACAATGTTATTGTAGGAGGGAACTACCTATCAAAGCTAACAGTCCTGTAGATCTTCTTGGGATGGAATTGTTGAGTGTTCTATGATTTTCTTCATGGAATTTCTGTGTGTAGTTTTGAAGCTGTACAGAGTATAAATGCTTAGGAGTCTTCTGAATTCTATGCTCTCCTTGTTCTTCTGCTCTGAGACTCAAAGGTCGTTCTTCCAAATAAAACACATAATATTTATATATGAAGACTGTGTGTACTTCACAAACACTCTTTCCAATGTTATAAACTAACATCCTATTCTTACCTTGGGGGTTGAACACTGATTGGTATCGCAACTCAGAAGTGAAATACACAGAGCTTGACTCATAAGCCTATGCGAATGCTGACAAATCAAATAACAAAAACTCAAAGGGAAGAAATCTTCAGAAAGTCTTTCAAAGTGAAAATACCAGTGAAAGCTTCAAAGTTAAACGAAATAGACACTGAGCTTGGAACCACTCCAAAGGCAAGAAAGACACAGCCCTAATCATTGTCCATTTAACTTACTCTCTATCCCTACTGAATTCTTCATACTTTTGTTTTATTTTAAATGAAGGAAACATGAAAGTCACACTGGTTCTGTTGAAACTTGGTATCTATAGCTTATACCTTGTGATGTTAATTAAAAACATAATTTTTATGTACTTATCACAAAGGAAATATCATTTCATTAAAATCCAATTAGATTCAGACAATATCTGAGAAGACTACAGAATCACTGCTGTTTGAACATAAGCTCCTTTGTTCTGTTTTCATTACTCGAATAAAAGCAACCACAACAAACAATCAAAGAAGAAATTATTACTGTCTGGAGTATAGACACACTTGCATTTTGAATAGTGTTTGCTTATAGAGCAAACAACAACACATGATATTTCATGTTCTGTACAGCATAAGTTAGTGACCATAATTTCTCAAACGGTTTGTTTGACTCTTTCCAAGAAAAACAAATTAAGTCACCATCTATATGTAAGTACTCTCATCACAAATAACAGAAATAAAAATAGCCTTAGAAGTTGAATTGGAATCACTTTAAGATAAAACTATAGAATTATGGTGCCACACATTCATTAATACACTGAAAGCAAAATATACAATTTCAAAGCAGATAGAGTGTGTTGTCTATGTGACTTTATACATCATTGTACTTCTGAATGAAAAAACAAGCATATCATTTGTTAAAGCAAGGATGATCATCTTGGGCTTCGAATCAGCATGCCACTAGGAGATTAGAATCTGGCTCACTGTACTTGGTAAGGCTGCATGGAAGGATCTCACTGGCCTTCTGTGACAAACTTGGCACTAGCTGGCTGCTTGTTAGAAACTTCTTAAGTACCACTTTTATGGTGAGACCCTTGGAAATAAATAGTGCACTGCACAGCTTTCTAGGGGCAGAGCCACAGTGTGGAGAACTGCTCCACTTAGAATATGAGATACCAATAGTAAAAGACCATTGTCAAGATGGCTTGAATCTAAATATAGAAAGGCCAAGAGCAGTCAACAAAACTCTCAAGTTCACTATGTACTATTACCATTATTTAAAATTTCATGAACACTTGTATTTGCTATTGCTGTTAACTTGTGCTACTGAGAATTGGACACAAGCATTTGTCTATGCCAGCCAATGGCTCTAACACTAAACTATATCAACAACCATCTTTTCCCTTGTTTGAATATAATTTGGGACGGACCTCATTAAGTTGTCAATATAATCTATACTCTGAATTGCAAGATGGTTTGAACGCTGAAGTCTCAACAGGGCACTACCAGACCCTTAATAGAAATATGCATTCGTAAAGGGAAGTGGGGGCAAAGTAATGAGCTCTCATGTCTTTATAAGATTTCACACAAAGCATGAATAAACAGAATGGCCTAGGAATATTTTTTAACTAGAATGTTGTCTATTAGTCCACATAGTAGTTAGACCCTCAATATACTTGGATACATTATTCCATTGGCTCGGGAAACAGTGGTTATGCAGTGTGAAGCAGAGGATTCAGGGCTTCGCATGTCTGGGGAATAGGAGAACTGAAATACAATCAAATAAATGGAAATCAATACAACATATCATCAAATTATATTAATAAAGTAGGTCAATATTAAAAAATACTGTTTTGTTCTAAAAATTATGCCTTAAAATGTACAACATTTTGCTATTCTATTAACAATTGATCATGATAATAAATTTGACTTTTTTAAAAAACATAGGCATTATTCTTCCTTTTTTATTTAAGTAATTTCTGATCCTGAGACAAAGACTATATTCCCTAAATTTTATTTAAATATAAAATTTAGTTTTTTAATTTTGATGTCCATGAAAAAGTAATTCATGGTCCTCATCCTCCATCTCCTCTTCCTTAGTTTTATGAATTTAAAAAATCCTTTAATATTAAATTTAAATGTACTATTTAATAATTTCATGTCCAGTGTATCTATTTATAATGTATGGATACATTTTAGATGTATCTATGTATAAAAGTCATGTCCCCCAAATATTCCTGGACATATCTCCCTGTGAACTTCATGTCTTTCCCCCTCTCTGAGTCCCAAGGATTTTATTAATGGAAAGCCATGTTATATAAATTTTTCCAATATAAAATCATATTTACAAAAGTTTAACTTCTTGGGCTCCACAAAGTTACCATGTCCAGGTGCTCATCATGTGACCTGAAGCTCAGAATTTCTGTATAATCATCATCTTCATAGTTTCTCCCAGTAAGCTTGGTGTTCTGGAGTTATCGTTTATAGGTCGACAGCTTTCTTTTTATTGACCTATCTGACTTGTGTTGTGTGTAAATTACTCATCCCTTCTCTTTCAACAGCACTTAAGAGCAGATGAGGTACTGAACACACTGTGCTCAGCACCACTTCTACACACATTTTTGTTTGGTTGGTTTTGGTCTTACTAAACCAGGGGCTAAGCTTGTTTTTGAAGTAAACATTTTCACATGTTTTCTGTTAATCCCATAAAAAAATAAGTCTGTTAATGTATTTTTTAAAATTTGTTTAAACTTATCAACTCCAAAGCCATATAAACTAGACATTTTATAAACAAAATGAAACCGTGTTTTTGGTACAAAATCTATTTAAAATGTAAATTTTTAGAATAATAACTGATAACATAAGAGAAGATGTTATAACTATTTTATTAAGGTTTTTATTGCTGTTCAATTCACAAGTCCCATAAAGAAAGCCATGAATACTATAAAACAGTCACAGAAGAAAAGTGATACCAGAGAGAGCATTGTAAAAGCCAGGGATGTTTAGACATGAGGATGAAATCGTTCAGGATCCAGCAGATGAAGACTCTTGAGGTGCAAGCACTGGCCATGCAATTGACGATCTGAGTCAGGATTTCCAGAATCTACGTAGAGATGGGCATCGTGTCTGAAAATTTTAATTCCAGTACTCTAACATTAGTGTAGAAGTTGGAGACTGTCACAGTCACTGTGAGTTCACAAGTGTACCAGTTCTGTTGTGTCTGGATGACTGTTTCCTTGGAGTCATACACCAGCTCTGGATCTTGCAATCTTTCTGTTCCTCTTCTGTACTGTTCCCTGAAACTTGAAGAAGGGGTTTGAACCCCATTAAGGACAGAGTTCTCTATAGTCTCTCACTCTCTCTACATTGTCTGATTGTGGATCGCTGTGTTAATTACCATCTCATGCAAGAACCTTCATTGATGCAGAATGAGCAAAGATCTGATATATGGATATAGTAATATGTAATTAAGAGTCATTTATTGCCATGTCCTTTAGCATAATTAATTCTCTTCATAGTATTAAAATCTCAGGGCAGAGGGCATTCCTGTTATACACTGTTATTGCAGGGGATTGAAATACAATTGCTATATTCTGTATACTATTTACAAACTACTTAATTTACCTGAGCTTCCTGGAATAATATTTAATTAAGTTTTAAATTTATTAAGTCTGTATACAATTAAGAAACCATATAAAATGATCTCTGTTGGATCACATATTTTGTTCTGTCCAATACCTAAAGTTTTCATAAGTAAATGCAAACAGAGGGTGGTTTAAAGTTTCTAAGTCATCTTACATAGGCGATATTGAAAGTTAAATATATGTAGATGAAAGATTATAAAACAAAGATGAAGAAACTAGGGGCCCTTGTTACAGAGTTATTCAGCTAGAGAGTAAAGAAGCTTATTACAAGATGTGGAGAGAAGCCAAGTGGCATGAGATAGCACCATCCAAGTCTAAAGAGAACTCTAGAAGGAGGGAGTGATCCATCTGAAATCTTCAGAATTCCACTTGTCATGGAGAAGAGGGGCCAAGGGCAAAACAAACACCCCATTTTTAATTGTTAAGTAGGAATTGGAACTGAGGACGAGCCTGAGCTATGTGAAGTTATTCTTTTCTGTCAAGACAAAACATAGTCCAACACATTTTGACAGATCTTCCCCCACTGCTGTAGCAATGTTCATAGAAGATTAGCAGTATGGAGTGGTTTTCAATAAAATGTCAACACTTCTCATTACGGTGTGCTTAACAATGCTATCTCACTCAGGGGAAATATTGTGACTCAGATCTCAAAGGTAAATATTATGAAATGAGAGCTAATACTGGATTTTGAGTGAAAGTATTCCAGTGTCAGAGTTTCATTCTGTCAACAAGCTTCCTTCACCACAAAGAAGTGTCTATTTTCACTCCTGAGAGCTAGTGAGGAGCTTATGCTTTTGCCAGTATTTTTACGTGATGCTTTATGGCATGACATCACGTTTAGACATCTCTTAAAACTTGTGAAATCCATCCAATAACAAAGGCTATTGCATTACTCCAAATGATCAGGGAAAAACTGGGGAATTTGTTTTGGTGGAATAGATAAGAGGGAGTCAGAAAGCTGGTTAAAGCTTTTAACCAGCTCAGTGGTTAAAAGCACTCACAGCTTTTTCAGAGGACCCAGATTCTATTCCCAGGTCAGAATCATTTGTAGCTCCAGCTCCAGGGGATTTGACACCCTCTTCTGGCATCTGAGAGTATTGTCTCCACATGGTACACAAACACACATGTAGGCAACACTCATACACATGAAATAAAAGGAAAGAAATCTATTCTATAAAAGTATTCATATGAATAATTTGGAAGAATAAAACATATATTCGGTTAAACTAAAATGGTTATTAAAATTCAAGTTTTGTGATTAAATTAACCTCATTCTAGAGAATAGTCATCAAACAAATGAAGTGGAATAAAAATAGAATTGAGTACTAAAAACTTCACTCTGAGAAGGAAAGCATATAGCTTAAAAACGGACATTTGGGAAGCAGCTGGGGCTGTAGCTCACATTGTAGAGTGTTTGCCTAACATGCAGGATGACCTGCGTTCAATCCCCAGCACCAAATAAACCTGCTTGAGTGACAAATGGCTGTAATTCTCGCATTTACTCAAAAGGTAGAGGCAGGAAGATCAGCATCCTCAGCTGCTAGCCAAGTATAAGTAGTACTGTGAGTATTGATCCTCAAAATAACTTTCTTAAGTTTCTTAACTTGTGTATTAGCCTTTTTCATTTAAATTTTCATGTCTGGAGAATTTCAAGTATAACTTAACTCCCTTGCCTTTACACCTTCTCTTCCCACCATTCTGAATAGATGACCTTCCCTTTAATCATCACTGCTACAGATGTGTCAGGGTCTTGCTAATATCTATGTACATTTAGGGCTGACAAATAGGGTTTGAATAACCCATCAGGGAACTTGTATTGGGAGAAAACTAATTCCCCTTTCTTAGCAGTCAAAGGTTACCTGTTATTCCTCTTCTAGGAATGGGACCATGTAAAATTTCTCCTATTCATGTTCCCATATCAAATAGTATTGTCATTATCAAGGTCTTGAGAGGCAACCATAGTGTTGATATTTCATGAGTACATCTTTTTTTTTTCATATCTAGAAGACTCTATCTGGTGGTAGGTATCCTGATTCTTTGGCTCTTAAAATCTTTCCACTCTTTCTGTAATTTTCTCTGAGGTTTGGGTGTATTGATTTTAGATTTACCTATTGGAGCTGACTCCAATATGCTGAGCCATTCAATCTGTAATCATAGGCATTGGTGGATATTTTCTGAGAAAGACTCCATCCCACAGCTGATCTAATCAATCAAAGCATGGTCTCTACTTTCTGTGCTATACTAGTTCAAGCAGTCATTTGAAACACTTGTCAGGATTTCTTGAAGAACCTTTTCCTACCAAGAATGAAAATGTCTTAGAAAATTCATCTCTCTCCTAAAATACTAAATATCTAAATGCTAATTCTTTACGTGCTACCTACAATATAGCTTATTGCAATATAACATGCTGAAATAACAATCATTT
Source organism: Rhynchomys soricoides (assembly GCA_019843965.1). Lineage (NCBI taxonomy): Eukaryota > Metazoa > Chordata > Mammalia > Rodentia > Muridae > Rhynchomys > Rhynchomys soricoides. The sequence goes on along the minus strand of JADRCH010000031.1, from coordinate 18,331,658 downwards.
GAGTCAAAAGTTTTGGTTTATTATTACATGGGGATGGCATAAAGTAGAATTAATACTAGTTATCAAGAATTAGTTGCTTTAAGAAGGAAGTTTTAAGAGATTGATAAATCTTGGCTATATACCACAAAACAAATTATTTTTGTGAGAAATAGCTGGAATCTTTGTTCAGTTTATTCTCCAAAATTATTGAAGTCTTAGAGAAAATGTAATAAGTCCCTCATGAATTATATTTTTATAATTCAAGGTAAGAGCTGATTAACATTAATAAATTAATATACAATTAATAAAGGAATGATTAGGGTTTATTTTTACTGATTTATTTATTGTTTTATATGAGTACACTGTGGCTGTCTTCAGACACACCAGAAAAGCACATCAGATTTCATTACTGATGATTGTGAGCCACCATGTGGATGCTGGGATTTGAACTCAGGACCTCTGGAAGAGCAGTCAGTGCTCTTAACTGCTCAGCCATCATTCTATCCCCAATGATTACATGTTTTTAAGACATGAAATATGCCTTCTTCATTCTAGAAACAAATAGGTTATTCAAACATTAGTGATATCCCTTGGGCATTTGCACAAACACATAAGTGACCTTCTCATTCAGACCTGAGAAAGGTGCAATTATTGCTGCCTGTCTGCCTCCTATGTGCTTTGGAATCTCCAGGCCTGTTGGTTTGTCCCAATTCTGTAACACCTAAGCAAATCCAACTCTGTCCATTACTATATATGCTTCATCTTTGAGATTCCCATTGCTCCTGTTCTCTAACCAGCCTTGCTAAGAGTAGAACTGTCCTAAGACTGATAATCCAACCTTGTCATGCATAAACAGTTAGCTCCCTATAGGTACAGAACATCAGAGTCTCTTATAAGAAAATAACCTGTTGGGTGTTTTTTGGACAGAGCTAGCAGTCTCTCACTGGATAAGAGTTTAGATTCAACAAGCTTTTAAAATAGCCTGAGGGTGTCCTAGATGATTACAGCCCTATAACCTGCAATAGTGGTTTGAACCAATGAGATAATTCATGCATTGACCTACCTAAAATCTTCTTTAGTAACTACCTATGATGGCCAATTTTAATTTTCAATTTAATGTTGGTAAGACAGTCTCTATGAGTCATTTTCTAAGTCAGGTTGGCTTTGGGCATGATTGTGTGACTACCTTGATTATTTAATTATATAGAAAGGCCTAGCCTGCTGTGGGCAGATGCTGGGTTTGAGTCCTAGACTGGCTAGAAAAGGAGAAAATAAGTTGGACATTGAGGATACATGAATTTTGTTTCTGTTCAGGAATGTGATGTGACTACTTGCTTCAAGTTCTTCCCCATTTGAAGTCTGATAATCAACTAACTTGAAACTGTGAACAAATCTCTTCTAAGGTACTCTCTAAGTTATGCTTTCTAATGCTGTGAAGAGACACCATGAGCAAGGCAATTCTTATGAAGGAAAACATTTCATTGAGACTGGCTTACAGTTCAGAGGTTTTGTCCATTATCATCATGGAGGGAAGCATCATGGAGGGAAGCATGGCAGCATGCAGGTAGTCATGGTGCTGGAGAATTTGAAGACAGCAGAAGGAGACTGTGTGCCAAACTGGGTGTAGCCTGAACATATAGGAGACCTCAAAGTCTGCTTCCATAGTGACACACTTCCTCCAACAAGGCCACACCTCCTAATAGTGCCACTCTCTAAGAGCCAAGCATTCGAACACATGAGTCTATGGAGGTCATACTTTTTCAAACCACCACAGGTGCTTTTGTTAGGGTACTTTGCTATAGACCGGGGAAGGAAACAAAGGGACTCCTAGTCATCAAAGGAATTAAATCTCAATCTTTTCCTGTCTCAAGGGATTCTGCTATGTAAGTAAGACATCTCTTCCTTATTTGTCTTTGTCTCTCCCCACCTTCATTTCACACTTCCTCCTATCTAGAAAACATTCAATTGTAATCTGCTCCAATCTAGAACATTCTTTTGCTCTTTTAAACATCTTAGAGACTCAGAGCTGTGTTGTAAGCTAAGCAGTCATTTTATTACCTGGCCCAAGAAGTCAGCAGGTAGACTCAAAGCCTTTTTTCATCTATTTGTACTAGATTGTATTATCGGTATTTATTTGTCTGCCCCATGCATGATAAAGCATTGGAAATGCTAAGCACATTTGTACATATTTTTATTATCAAGATTAACAAAATACCTCTTGTAGATGATGATCTTAATCAAAATTTGTTCAGCTAATTTTATCCCAGATACTATCTGGATTTATTTGCATCGTTTTCTTTTCAGACATAGATACTGTTGAAACATAATAACTTCTCTAAATTGTATGCTCACTCCCTGAAGCTTTGGGGTATCAAAATTTCTCACTCTCTCTAAGCTACTTTCAGTTAAAGTAACCTTTTCTCCAAGTCTCTAACCTGGGATCATTATTTTCATTTTTGTCACATCAATCCAAAGTATATTTGTATTCTTTAATTTTAATGCACACACACATACAAATGCATATGAAATGTCTTTGTGTTGATATTTCAGGCTTTTAAAGTATCTGATGATCTGTTAGTCAGCTTTCTGTCACTGAAAATGCCTAAGACAATCATCTTACATAGAGAAAATGTTTGTTTGGCCAACAACTTTGCAACTTTCATTCAGGACAGATGACGCAACAGTATCTCTACCATGTCTGGAAGATGTTTTGAAATGTCCTTAGCAATCTTGGAGTCAGGTAAGTAGGGAGAGAGAAAAAGAGAGAGAGAGAGACAGAGACAGAGACAGAGACAGACAGAGACAGACAGAGAGAGACAGAGACAGAGAGACAGAGAGACAGTGAGAGCGAAAAATGAGAGAGAAAGTCAAGAAGTACTACAGTCCCAGTCCTTTCCAAGACGTGGTCTAGATTCCTGCTGTGGATTGAGTAGAAATTGCCCCAGTGATAACATAGGGAGTGGAACTATTCGAAATTTTGATCTTGTTGGAGTAGGTGTGGTCTCATTGGAGTGGGTGTTGTCTTGTTGGAGTAAGTATAGTCTTGTTGGAGAAATTATATCACTACAGAGGCATGCTTTATTGGTTCATATAGTCAAGCTAGGCCTAGTGGGGCAGTGTTCTTCTGATGCCTGTTGATACCAAGGTGCAGCAGTCTCACCTCCCAAACCATCATGTCTGCTTGTGTGCTGTCACCATGATTATCATAGTCAGAACATCTAATATTGGAAGCCAACCACAATTAAATGTTTTCTTTACATGACTTATTATGATTATAATGTCTCTTCACAGCAATAAAACCCTAACTAAGATAATTACCAAACATTTTCTACCAGAATGTACCTTTTAAAGCTCCCACCATCTCCCAGAAAGATTGTAAGCTGAGTTCAGATCTGGGAGTTATTTCAGATCTAAATTAAAATAATGAACATAATTAATTGAGATAACCCCACTATCAGAAAGCCTGTATAATCTTATACATGAAACCTTGATACCCATTATGAATTTCTGAAATTCCTATTGATTGTGAGAATCTTATAGGACTCTGAATTTCATTGAATGTATTGAGTTCTGTCATTAAAATATTTTTCTTATTTGTTGCATTTTTCAATGAAATATGACTTATGCTAATTAATTTATTTTAGCCTCTACATTCAAACTCAGCTGAGGTAACCGCCCAGCAGCCTATTTCCTGTAATAACAATGACTCTTATTTACTAATGAATTTATACACAGTCTAGGACTGATTTTCAACATGCTAAGAGGCACTTCTAATCTTGTTTCATAGTAGTCTCCTGAAGGGTTCTTATTCAATTGTTAATATTCCTGATCTATAGCAAATTTTCAGAGCAACCACATGATAACATATGGCAACGTTTAGGCTTGAATCCGTGTTCATTCTCTTACTGACACTGTTTTCCCTCTAGCTACCACACCGGAATGACATAGCTGAGGTCACAGTAACACCCATTCCCACCTCCATTGACTATGTAGGAATTTGAATATTCAAAGATCACCCTAACTACCTCAGCCCAGCCCCTATTGATTCGCCTCATTTCTAAAATTCTTGTCATATGCTAATTTTCTGTTATTCATTATTATTCATAAAACTCAGTGTTACATTTTCAATGCTTTCATCAAATCTTTGAGAATTTAAAACTTACTATTTTCCTGGGTATGTCTATATAGGGCTACATGTTCTTATGTGTGTGTTTGTGTGTATGTAGTGTGTGTTTGTATGGGTGTGTGTGTCCATTTATGTCCACTTGTCCAGAATATGAGTACGGAAGCCAGGGTGGACGATAGTTTTCAGACTGAATTGTCTCTCTACTTCTATCTTGACACAGGGTCTCTACTAAATCTGGAGTTTGACAATTTGGCTCAAATGATTCTGGTATGCTCCATGGACCCACCAGTATCTTCGTCCCTACCCCACTGCTGATGAATACCTTCCTGTTCTCTTTTTCTGTGAGTTCTGGACCTTTGAACTTAATTTTTCCTGCTTTCACAACAAGCACTCCTTTGACTAAGCTGTCTCCCCTGCTTTGTTAATACATATGTAACTGATATTCACATGCGAGATATTTGCAATTAATTAGGATTCAATGGATTCATGATGGCAGACTCTCATGATGACATTAGTGTTTTATAAGAGTCAGAAGAGAGATATCAGCCAGTGAGCTTGCTGTCTTGCCATATGATGCCATATGATGCCCTCTGCCATGATATTGTGTGGCATAAACGGCTCTCTTGAAAGGTTTGCAGCCATGCCCTTTTCCTCTTCATACTCAAAATTCTAAGAACAGCAACAACAAAAACAAAGGTGAAGTTTGCAGTCTTAAATATTTTGTGAATGGCATCAATTAAGGGATTTACCTTCCAGCTCTCATTGTCTCTTCAAACATCATCCCTTCAAGTAATGTAGGATGTACATTAGTGTCTCTCTCTTCTAGCTTCATGGCTACTAGACAGACCCAACTTTATTCTGCCACCATTTATCATCCAAACCCCTGGCAGCTATGATCTCTTATAACTTTGACAAATCTAAGTGGTGGAATCATCAAAGTTTATATAACAATGATTACAAATGTCAATGGTAGGATGTAAAATAAAGCCCTTAGAGTTTTTGGCATTTACATCAAAATAAGATGTAGAAAAATGCAACTACAGATGTCCCTAACTTAGGAAAGTTCGACATTACAATTTTGCCTTTGTGATGATGGAAAACTGATACATATTCATTCGAGGCTTTTGAATTTTGATGTGGATCTTTTCCTGGACAAGCAGTATGTGGTTTGACACACTAGCACTATTCTGGACAGTGAAAGCAACTGAGCTGTAGTGCCCTGGAGAACACATCATCATCAGAGTTGCAAACCAGGACTCAAAAGTGGTCTTTACAGCTATCTATTAGATTGAGCACCAGGGTTGTGTTAAGTGACTTTCTTAATCTGTTCATCTTGTATAAATTTATTGGTATTTAACTCGATTGCGAGTAGAGGAGTATTTGATCATATGATTTGATGGATGCTTTTTAGACACTAATGCCACCTCAATCCTTTAGGATCACCACAAAGGCAAAGAAAACAATGTAATTTTAAAAATAAATAAAACAGCCAATATTGTGTGACACAGTGGTAATCTAATCAGTTTCTGGGTAGGTAAAGAAGGTTGTGCCTCAAAAGAAAGGGGAAAAGGAAAGAAGGAGAGACACAGTGGTAATCTAAGCAGTTTCGAGGTAGGTAAAGAAGGCTGTGCCTCAAAAGCAAGGGGAAAGGAAGGAAGGAGAGAAAGTGGAAGAGCAGAAGGATAAGAACAGAGGAGGGGAGGGGATGAGAGAGGAGAGAAGCAGAGGAGCCTCTTGGAAAGTTGACAGACTTAAGTTCTGGGCAGGATGTTAGCATCCTCCCCAAAATGTATACATTAAAATCTAGGTATGGAATAAATGATGAATTGCTTCTCTAATAAGTGATACCCTACCTTCCTTCCCAGAATCTTTGTCCTGTCTCCTTCAACCATGTGGCGGTAGAGCCAGAAGACAAAATGCCTTCTATGTTCCAGAAATCAAGGCTTGCCTGCTCATATTAGATCAGCCAGCACATTGGTCTGTCTTCTGTCTATGATCTGTAGATGGATTTGTTTGTTGCTTCCAGATTACAGTATTTTGTTTTAGCATCCTGAACTAAGATGGTTGCCTTGGAGGAGAAAGGCAGCAATAAGCCACATCACGATTCTCTATCCTACTTCCCTGGGAAGTAGGTGTCACAGGGAATGATACTCTATTGTATAACATTTTAAGTTGCACCTTTAAAAGGAACTGTAAAAAGCCACTTATGAGAGGAAGAAACCATGTATTATCCAAAATACATTTAAAGCTTAGAGGGTACTCCCTCCTACACACACACACACACACACACACACACACACACAGCTAGTAAAGCAAGCCAAACCATTTTAAAGCCTACTACTTTAAGGTAGTGTTTTACATAATAAATCCTGAACTGCACCATTAAGGTTCTGTATGCTAAATAATTCCAATGCTTTCACTTATCGCAATCAGAGGTGGATCCTGATTCTATTTCCCTAACAGTGGGAGGGAAGCAATAGAAACATCAGCAATGTTCTTTATCACTTACAAGATGAACCATCATTGTTCCTGGGTCTCACATCACTTTCAATTTTATATGTAGCAAGAATCTCAAATGAGTTTAAATCTAAACCAAGTGAACAAGCTCATAATCTTTATCCTTCCTTTAAAGGAAGAAAGCCCGAAGATACCCTCACCACCTGTGCTATACATTGTTTAAAAGATTTTGATTATACCAATGGTGTTTGATTTTCTTCACGTGTTCTGTCATTTTGGATAAAGCATGTAAAAATTAATAATAATAATAATAATAATAATAATAATAATAATAATAATAATA
>JADRCH010000031.1:18304948-18324743 GCA_019843965.1 Rhynchomys soricoides | reverse complement strand
TAATAATAATAATAATAATAATAATAATAATAATAATAATAATAATAAAGGTACACACATATCACTGGGATATAGTAGAAATGGTGTGTTGTTTTGACGACCAGCATCAAAACTTAAAATTCAAATGCTCGTCGTTCGATATGCAACTTCTGCTCATGAGAACTTCCCCATCTCTGGAGCACTGCAAATGTGGCTGCCATGAGAGGATGTCAGCATGCTTAGACCTGATGAAGAGAAATCTGCAGTGGTGGGTGATTATACGAATTAAAAGAATATATTGTTGACAAAAGTCTTGATAAATACAAAAATAAGGGAAATTGCAGCTTCCATGTGCATGGTCTGCAATCCCCACGGTAGCTATTCGTGCACGGAGACAGTACTGCTCATCATATTTAGGAGTTTTACGAGTCCCAGAACACCCTTTGAAACAGAATGTTATTCCCAGAAAGTGGTTATTAACTCAGCTGTTAAAAACTAAATGTTTAGTTAATATAAAAGATAATAATAGGGTGTGTGGTATACATGCATGCTTGTGTGTATGTGTGTGTGTGTGCGTGTGTATGTGAATATATGAGTGACATTTCTGTTTGTATATTTGAAAAGGGCATATGATGTTACCTCTCCTTTTACTTTCAGATAGACAAACAAATTCTCAGTGGCTAACTATTCACAAGTCAGGGCAGGTATGTGGATTGTGTATGACGAATTGAGCTCACAAGCCCGCAGAATTCTGGCACACACTCACTCCGAAACTTAAAAAGCTTTGAACTTAAACTAATCTCATTCTCATCCAATGAAACTGAGATCAGGACAAGAGAAATAAGTGCAGGTTCAAAAGAGGGCATGGGTTCTCTGTATTCCATTCATTTGTCATCCACCCCTCCTCCTTACCTGAGGTGTTCTGTGTAGCAAAACAAGTCTGGAATGAATCATTATCAAGTTAATAAGTAAAACAGACTCATGTGCATATGGAAATAGACAGACAATTTCCACTTCAAAAGAGATTTAAAATATCTTAGTAATATACGGAAATTCAATTATTTTCCTCAGTTTTAAATGCAGCTCTTTTCAAACAAAATCCCATAGATGATGCTCATCAAGTCTGTATGGTTCAACCAGTGTCCAGATAAGATACCTGCTCTCATTGTTTTCAGAGTTGTTTAAAGGTTAGTTGACGCCACTAGTCATACATTTTTCTGATAGATTCATGGTATCACCCAAATAAACATGTCCATGTGGTTATTACTGTTGTTTCAATGTTAGTTTAATCCTGATTATTAAAGTTGAAAGAGTCTTTATAAAAAAACCATTATTTGTATTTATCTGACTATAAAATAGGACGGTAGACATAACATCAAGAAATAAATTGTTCACTGTGTATGTGAATAAAACTCAGTTTCAAATTGACCAAGGACCTAAACCTAAGACCAGATTCATTGAATCGGATAAAGGAGACAGTAATGAATACCCTGGACTTTATAGCACAAGAAAGGAGTTTCTAGACAGGACCCAAGTAGCACAGGTTAATAAATGGGACCTCATGAAACTAAAACTTTTGGAGAGCAAAGTATGCCATTACTCAAGTGAAGAGGCAGCCTAGAGAATGGAAAAAACATCTTTATCAGCAATTTATATGACAGAGATTTAATGTCTAGACTATGCAAAGAATTAAAAGCAAAACAAAACAGAACAAATACGAAAACAGAAACAACAACAAAAATAAATGTCAAGAAAAGAACAACCCAATTAAAAAATGAACCAAGGAAGTAAACACAGCATTACTGTATATATATCAGCAATTTCTGTTTTATACACTTGTGAATACATATGTGTATATATATATCCATATATATATATACATGTACATGTGTGTATGTATATATATGTGTGTATATTCATGTGTATATTTATGTATGTTTACATATGTGTATATATACATGTATGTGTGTATACATATATGTATGTATACATATATGTATGTATATGTACATGTGTATCTATATATCAGCAATTCCTGTTTTACATATATGTATACATATGTTTATATATATATGTGTACATATATGTGTGTGTACATATGTACATATATGTGTGTATATGTCTATATATATGTGTCTGTATACATCTGTGTATATATATATATATATATATATATATGGATGTGTGTACACATATGTATAAATATATATGCATGTGTGCATGCATGTGTATACATAAGTGTAGTATATATTATATGTATATGCATATATGTGTGTATACATATGTGTATGCATATATATGTGTGTACACATTGTGTGTATATATGTGTGTGTATATGTGTGTGTGTATGTGTGAGTGTGTGTTTATGTATGTGTGTGTGAATAATATTCAAAATCCTAACTGCTGGGAAATAGGAAACCAGACTCCTTCGAGATTTTATCTTAACCCAATCACAAAGGGCCAGTTTAAAAGAAAAAAGAAAGAACAAACAATAATGATAAACTGCCTATAAACAAAATACAAGGATGTTGACATAGATGGGAAAAGAGGAACGTATATCCTCTTCAGGTGGGGTTGCAAAGTGGCACAGCAATTATGAAAATCAGAGTCGAGATTCCTTGCAAAGCTTACTATAAGTCTACCACATGATCTTGGGTATATAACCGACAGGATGCCATATGCTACTACAGAGATACCTCCTCATCCATGTTTATTGCTGCTCTGTTCACTATAGCAAAAATATGCAAACAAGCTAGGCACCCATCAGCTGATGACTAGATAATAAAGATATGGAATATTTGCACCTTGTATTGTATTCAGCTGTTTTTAAATGTCATTTGGGTGGAGCCAGAAATATTCTGTATGAGGCAGCCCCAATTCAGAAAATCATAAATAAAATATTTTCAATCATATTGCAAGTTTGCAATCTTTATATGCATGTGCTTCATTGAAATACCAATGCAGGTTGGAAAACCAATATAGTGGCATAGGAGATAGGCATCCTTCAGGGAGGGGCTCTAAGATAGTTTTATAAAGAGGGAAGCTTGCATTAACCTGGATGCTTAATTCCTACTAACTAGCCTTCACAGAGATGGAAGATGCTAAATAAAGCTACCGGAGGAGAAATGTAAATGTCACTGTTACCCAACTCTGAAATGTGTGAGCTACAATCATGATCTTCTTGGCAAAATATACCTACTAGTACAATAGTGTCACAAATGTTGTGGTAATAACCAAATGCTTTCTTACTTGGTTTAGAGACAGCTTTCTCTATACCTGTCTGCTTCAGTCATAGGACATAGAGCAAAGTAGACTTAAAATTAAAAAGACACCTACCCTAGTTTGCTTTCTGTTGTGATAAAACATTGATGAAAAGCATGGTGGGGAGAATATGGTTTATTTCAGCTTACATGTTTATTACAAAAAATGGTTTATTACAGATTATCAGTTCATCATTGAGGGAAGGGAAGGTAGGACCTAATGTAGAAACCTGGGGGTAGGAACTGAGGAGGAGACCATAGATGAATATTGCTTACTTGCTTTCTCTTCATGGTTTGCTATGCTTGCTTTCTTATACAAGCAAAAGATACCCTACCCAGGGATGGCACCACATACAGTGGGTCCATTTCTACCAATTAGTAATTAAGAAAATTTCCCATAGATGTGGTCATAGGACAATATGATATAGAAAATTCCTCAATTTAGATTCCTTATTTCCCGATAATTCTAATTCATTTAAAGTTGATAAAAAGTACCCAGCACAACTATTAATAACTTACTGCTACAGTTGTGGATTAAGATAGCTCTTAAACATTAGCCAGAAGCCCTATCTTGTGGTAGATAGCAATTGACCCAAAACCCACAACTGGTTATTTTGCAGAATATGTGAAACTTCAGGGTGTTTTTCCCTAAATTGGACATCTACAGGGATACCTGTAGAAGGGCTATGTGTTTAAGAGTGGTAGTGGATGAGTACAAGAAAACAGTGTTTTCCACACACAACAGTGTAGGGTCACACATAAACTCACAGTGATTATGAGAGCATGAGCAAGAGCATTCAAATTCAAACCAGACAACATCCCATCTGGAGAGATGGCTATGAAATCCCAACACTTGATAAGGAGGTATTGGTAACTGGTAGCTGCTGGGAGAAGAATCAGGTAGTTTTTTCAGTGTGTGACATTTTAAGGATGAGGTGACCATACTCCAAGATAGCCCCGTGCCCAAGAGTCTTTGGAAAGTACACATGGAAGTGGACAGTCTTAAAATGAAAGCAAGAACACAAAATTGGGTGGAAAGGGATTGTGAGATCTAGGACATGTTGAAAGTAGAATACAATTGAGATTCTTAAAGAATTAAAATATTGTCTTTAAAAGTAAATTTTAAAACACCCATGTTTTTAAAAAAGAAAGAAATTGAATGAGCTTGATACAGATTTTGAACTGTCAGTTTTTTATTTTTTAACCTGATCAGATATGATGCTAGATGTTAAGTTCAATGCACTAATTGATCTTCATTAATGATATCACCCAGGCAGCTCTGCCCCAGCTCTGTATTAGAATTAACAAGTGTGTAGGCATGGGATGAAGCTGAGAAGCAAGAGCTGTTCCCTAAGTCATAGTTCTAACAGTCATTTGCTCTCCTGAGACTCAGCTTCAAGTTTTCTATGGATTCTTCTCCTCCACTCATATTCAGTAGTAGTAAAAATTTTCCATAGACACCTAGTCCCCAGGTCCAGGTATGTAATGTATCTTCCTCCTCCCTTTCTTCCCCTCCTCCTCCTCCTCCCTTTCCTCTTTCTCCTCCTCCTCCTCCCCTTCCCCTGTCTCACCTCCCTTCACAGTGTCACCAGGACACCTTTTCCTTTCTGATAGGACCCTGAGTGAGGCCATGATTAATTGGAAAATTAGTTCATATACAATGAAAGTCTTCATTTTACAGTTTAATGGGGTACACATACATACAGTCTCAGAGCACCAGTGGAAACAACATTTAATTTGAATGAGTAATTTTCATGTTAAGGAAACTAAAAAGTCATTATTTTCACTAAGGAATGGCTGAGATCCAGGAATTCCAGAAAGACTTTGCTTTGGAGGGTTATGACTCCCCCCTCAGTGTCTCTGTCTAAGGTCATACAAGGTCTATATTCAATAACTATTAATTTAATTGAATATGAAATTGTAAGAGGGGGGATTACCATATTGTTTTCTGGTTTTGAATAGAAAAAGTTTTTCCGTGTGTGTGGTGCAGATATGAGAGTACCTTCAGTATGGCTACCGTCACAATATCCTACTGAGCATGCTGGATAGTAGTGTTACTCTATAACCTTATGAGAGTGAATGCTATTCTCTTCTCCATCCTCTTGGTACTCGGTATGAGGAGGAAGGCTAGGTTCTGCAGTGGCTTGACAAATAAAATATGGCAGACATAACAATGAGTTAGCCTGGGTTTAACCCTTTGCTCATCAGGCAATCTCCATTTCTTGTTAATTGTAGCACTGAAACTATGTCCTGGCATGGCAAGACACTAAAGCCACAGGGGTCCCTAGAATATAAGATTCCAAGTCCCCATGTTTTGGGAGAGGAAATGAAATCAAAATCTAGAAAGGCACCAACCTGGTGAGGAAGTTAACACCTGGGAACTGGGTTCTTGTGCAGCAACCACAAAACACTTGGCTGGAGAAGCAGACTAAAACCAGCCAGCTAAGCCCTTGCTGAATTGTTGATGCATAAAATCATGAATAATGTTTAGAAATACTGAAATGATATGCAAATAAATGAGTATTGAGAAAATCAGCTATCTCATATAGTTACTGCTGCATTTCACATGAGGTACCACACAAGTAACAATCTTGGAATTCATGGAATGAGCAGAAAAATCATATTTTCAAAGACAGCTTTGGCTACATAGCCAGATCCTAAATAAATGAACAAAGAAATAAAATATATATATATATGACTAATTCAAATAAAGATACAATACTAGAGGGATATATAATATAAAAATATACATATAATCATCAGAGACTGTCCTGAACATTGCACAGAAGTTGGCAATTAGAAAAACACACCAAAGCTTCAAATTTTATTTATGACCAAATATCACATGAAGAACAAAAGTAACCAATAGTAAACTGAGAATATGTCTTGTCAAAATGGGGGTCAAATTGTAACTAGTGCCCCTGAAAAGTATAGCCAAAGAGGCAACTTAAAAATTACAACTTGAAAAATAAGGTGGAAGAGTAAAATAGACTTACTCTCATCAGAAGAGAAATTTCAATCAAATCCAAGTATGACTTTTAAAAGTATTTACTTATTTTTTCCCTTATGAGTATTTGTCTTACATATATGCACATCCACCATGTATGTGTTTAGGGCCCATGGATATAAGAAGAGTAAGAGTTGTTTGTGGCTCCCCGTGTGGGTGCTGGGACCTAAATTTGGGTCCTCTGCAAGAGCAGCAAATGCTGTTAAGCGCTGAGCCTTGTCTCCAGCCAAAGATATTGTTTTACTTCTAGGAGATTTGCTCACAGGAAAAAGAAATAGAAAGCAAATTCTCATAGAAGGACTGGAAAAGGAAAGCAAGCAAGAAAACCGTCTCAAATGAGGGAGATAGAAGTGCCGGGATACTCGGGGGTCGGGGGTGAAACAAGTGGTCTGTTTCTAGTGCATCCTGAGCCAGGCTGTGTTCCATGCTCCTGGTTTTTGTGACAGCCCCTTGACTCCTCACTCTTCTGCTTTTTGGATAACGAAGTCTTATCGCTTGAAAGAGCTCCACTGCAGTATAAAGAATAGAAGAAAATGTCTATGTAGCCCACACAAGACTCTAAGTCTTCATTCTCTTGTTTCAGCCCTCCCGAGTGCAGAGAATACAGGTGTGCCTCACCAAACCTGGCTTTATATTTCCAAACACATTTAATGTCTGTGGTCAAACTTAACCCTATCTTGAAAATCTTGATACAAAGCAGGAAAAAGAACCTAGGAGGACATGAACAGGACAATATCTAGTGAACGTTATTAAATAGTTATTCTGAATGTTAGAGGGGACACCAGGTCCGTTCTGAAGTGAGTTTGCATAGAGTTAACTGCTAGACAGTGTAAATAAACCACAGCAATATTCCAATATCCCCTGTCGTTGGGCCTGAAAATGTTATATGAACTTCAGAAAGGACAGACATAAAAGAAAAACCTTCACGCCAGTGGTTCTCAGCCTTCCTAAAGCTGTGACCTTTACTACAGTTCCTCATGTTGTGGTGACCCCCAACCATACGTTTTTTCATTGCTACTTCATAAATTTTGCTACTGTTATGAGTCATCATGTAAATATCTCATGTGCAGGATATCTGATATGCAACACCAAAGGGGTCATGACCCACAGGTTTCAAACCACTGCTTCAAGCAGAAGTTCACTCCCATCATGGAGAGAAAAAGCAAACGACCTATGTTCTGAGGATATGGTCCCAGCAGGCTTCAGCAAGGAAGTCAGTTAGAAATCTACCTCATGGCACTACCTTAGCATAAATCCAAGCTGCACAGAGGTGAGACGACTCTAAGTAGATAGCTTCTGCTCTAGCCTACCATGTGTGCCGCCTGCATTCTCTGATAACCTGACCTTCAGCCTATGCTAAGGATTGGCTTTGCAAATGAATCTCACACAGGGTACATGTAGCTACTAGCAGGGAATATTTCATGTCTGCCTGCTTTCAGATTCACACTGTATTTGTGTATATATGAAGGTGGGAATGTGGTTTGGGGATGGTCTGTCTGATGTAGAGGTAAAATGTTATGTAAAATAATAATAAAGACTTGACTTGACTCTGCCATACTCTGCCCAGTCCCCAGTGTGTGATGACTGCTTTTGTGTTTTGAACAGGTTTCTGTTTTTTTTTCTTATTGGGATGTGTAAGTATTTTCATTATTGAGCCAATGCTATACACACTCTGTGTTTCTTTTTTTCCCTATTATTTGGAAATATTTGTTTTGACTTGGTTTTTTTTGTTTTATTTGGTTTGGTTTGGTTTGTTTCCCTTACGGGTCATAAAACTAAACAATTTTATCAACTTTGCAAAATTCCTTTCATTTAGATTCACATCATTTGACAGTGTAACAAGTCCTTCCTTTCTGATTATCTTCATTTTTTTTTTTAATTTTAATTTCCCAGATAACTCTTAGACACTTCCATTTTCTTCTTCTGAGTAAGCCTGGAAATTCACTTGGCTTGCTACCAGCTATAGCACTTCATTATGTTTGTATTCCAGATAACAGTTTCTTCTTTCTTCTGTGACAGATGGATAATAATGTTTTCTCTTTGTAAATTTTTCTTTGAGAAAGGTATCTTACTGTTTGTCAAAACGTTGTCCACAGTGATCTATAATATTTAAAAAGTATATAATCACCTGTGGGTTCATTCTTATTATGAACCACATTCATTGTTATGTCACAAAGACATAACAATTTATTTAGTGAGGAAATAAAATAATAGGGTTAAAATGTATTTTCCCCAAAATTCGGAAAATTATTTAAGTGGTGTGTGTGTGTGTGTGTCTGTGTACGTGTGTGTGTGTGTGTGTGTGTGTGTGTGTATTGCTGAGCAAGAAATCTAGTGACTTCTGTAAGCTAAGCAAGCTATCAACCTCCGAGCTAGGTTCCTTTCTCTGCTCAAGTTGACTATAGGTTTTGAACTGCCATGATAATTTCTTGACCTCTGTAAAATATTTGTATTACTTTGGAACTTTTAAAGGGCTTCGATTCTTGTGCTTTATGTCCTTAAACTTTATAATAAATAAAACACCCTTTCTTGTGTGGTGCTGATCATCAGCAGGGAATTCAATCTAGAAGAAAATGTGCTGTCAAAATTGGAGCTCCTTCCAAATATATCCCTGTCCTGTCCAGTTCATACTCCATGGCTGTCCTATTTCTCTTAGAGTAGTGCCATAAAATTTACTTTTCACATGGAAGATATTAAGCATCACTTGTACTCAGAACATTTTTTCGCAATGTTTCTTATTTGTTTGTTTGTTTTTTTAAGGTTTCTTTCTCTCACTCATTCTCTCTCCTCTCTCTCTCTCTCTCTCTCTCTCTCTCTCTCTCTCTCTCTCCCTTTCTCTCACTCTCTCTTCTCTGTCCCCTCTCTCTTACCTTGTTACCTTGGGTGTTTTCTTGAGATATTTGGCTATTTGTTCACGCTTAGAAAGCAAAGATTGGAGCAAAGACTGAAGGGACTAGTGTAATGGGAATTTTCATAAAAGCAATTGGATGAGTTATTTGTTGTGTGAGGGACAAGACAAGGCATGTCTGCAGAGCTTTCCATTTGAGACTATCAATGTTTTTAATCCCTTTCTTGGAGAATGAGACATCAGGGCATCTACCACTGGGTTGAGGAAGACCAGCAATCTGATACACACCACATGGGTGTCCATGTCATCTACTTTTCCAGTCCATGCTCCATCTTCTTCTGTCCTCCATGTTGCTGATGTCCAGATGATCTTAAAATAGATTTCTCCATGAGACAACCTTTCAGCTTTCGGGAAGCTGCTTGCCTCACTGTATGAGGAATGCCTTCTGGTGTCAGGCTGCTCTCATACTGCCTTTTCAGTCAGTTCCCAGAACATCATGTGATGCTTCCAATAATCAAGTTCTAAATTTTGAAACATAAATTGGCATCTTCTCATTACTAGAATCTTCTGTGGCCATTTAGCTGTCTCTGTTATTCTCATTTCTCCAGCTTCTTTCTACTCTTTATGACGGAACAAGTCAAGCATACTGTGGTTCAGATTGTAAAGCTGGAAACACATCCTGCCATCTTTAGTTTGGGGTGGACAAGTGGACATAAAGAGACAGATACATCCAGACACAATAATAATGAGTTATTTCAATACCTTGCTTTCACCAACACATTGATCACTGTCTTAGTCAGGGCTTCTATTCCTGCACAAACATCATGACCAAGAAGCAAGTTGGGGAGGAAAGGGTTTATTCAGCTTACATTTCCACACTGCTGTTCATCACTAATGGAAGTCAGGACTGGAACTCAAGTAGGTCAGGAAGCAGGAGCTGATGCAGAGGCCATGGAGGGATGTCCCTTACCGGCATACTTGCTCAGCCTGCTTTCTTTTAGAACCCAAGACTACCAGCCCACAGATGATACCACTCACAAGGGGGCCTACTTTTTGACCACTAATTGAGAAAATGCCTTACCGCTGGATCTCATAGAGGCATTTTCTCAACTGAAGCTCCTTTATCTGTGATAACTTCAGCTTGTGTCAAGTTGACACACAAAACTAGCCAGTACACAGTGAAAGTTTTAAAGAGGAAAGAAATGGATGAAAACACAACAAAATAGAAAGAACTCCTCAGATCATGAGTTAGCCACATTAACACTTTGAAAATATCTCAATTACTAAAAGTAATCTACATATTCAATACAATTTAATCCAGATCCCTATGACTTTGGGAGATAAAACGATATCTTAAGTTTTGCATGAAAACACAAAAATCATGACTAGCCAATAGTCCTGATTACCAAAAAATCTGTGGATATCACATACCAGATTTCAAGCTATACCACAGAGAATGTAACAAACACAGCAAGAGGCTGACTCAGAAGCTCATGCACATATCCATGCAATGAATTCACACACCCATGGCCAACTAAGTTTTCACGTAAGTATAAAAACATATCTTGTGGGAAAAAAAGAACAGACGGTGCTGAGAAAACATGTTAAACAACATGGAGAAAAGACTCTAGATTCCTGTCACTTACAGTAGGCAAAAATAAATTCAAGATGAATCAAAGACCTTGGTATAAGATCTGAAACCGCAAAACTGATAGAAGAAACATAAAATATTCCTGAAAATGTAGATGCAGATGAGAACCTTCTGAAAAGAATGTCTACAGATCAAGAAGGAATTACAAGATGTGATGAACAGAGTTTCACAAAATGCAAACATGTCTTAGCAAAGAACACAGTTAATATAGGGAACCAACAGCAGGAAGACTAGAAGAAAAAAAATCCAGCTGTGCATCTGACAGGGGTTTATATATGGGATACATGGAGAACTCAAACAGAAAAACCCTTATAAATAATTCAGTAATGGATAATCCAATAAAAAAATAGTCATTTTACAAAAGACAAAGTGCAGATGTCCAGTGGATTCAGGAAAAATGCAACATGTTCAATATCCATGTTGATCTAGAAAATGTAAAGTGTGGGGGTGATGTCTCAGCCATGCCATAGTTGCTATCGATAAAAAAAATGAAGCTGTTTGGCTGGTAGTTTAGTCCCTGGGAGCTCTGGGTGGTCTACTTAGTTGATACTGTTATTTTTCCTATGGAGTTGCAATCCCCTTCAGCTCCTTTAGTCCTTCGCCTAACTCTTCCATTAAGGTCACTGTGTTCAGTACGATGGTTGGTTGTGAGTATCTGCATCTGAATTGGTCAGGTGCATGGATCCAGCTGCATATGTAGCAGAGGATGGCCTTATCTGGCATCAATAGGAGAGGAGGCCCTTGGTCTTGTGGAGGCTTGATGCCCCAGCATAGGGGGATGCTAGATCGGTTAGGCAAGGCAGGAATGGATGGGTGGGTGGGAAAACACATCCATAGAAGCAGGGGGGAGGGAGGAGGATATGAGGGGTTTATGGAGCGGAAATGGAAAAGGGACAACATGTGATATGTAAATAAATAAAATAAGCAATAAAAAAATGAAGTTGTTGGGGAAAAGAATCTACATACAATGTGGCGGTACACAAAGTAGAAAAGACTCAGTCTAGAGATTCTTCTGAAAATCTAGAAAGCACAGCGAATATGTGATCCAACTTCATCACTTTTAGGAATATACCCAATGGGACCAATGTCAGCAGAACAGAGAGACCCCAGCTTACACAGGTCTACTACTGCACCCTTCACTGTAGCCAAGCTATAGAACCAATCTATCCACCAAGTAACAGATTAGTGAATAAAGAATATATATCCACAATGGAGATTTACACTAGAAAGACAGATCATCATATCTGCAAGATAGGCCAGGCAGAAATAGTATGTATTTTGATCTCACAGGTAGACCCTTGGCTACAAATAATATCGATGACATGAAGACAGGAAGAAAAAGAGGAAGCTATGAAGAAATGGAAAGAGACCACCTGGTTGCTATGGAGACGTGGAAACAAGACTGGATCTGGTTAATAAAAAGCACTTGATGTACTTGGCAAAAGTCATGAAATTCATTACTTTATAGAGTGAGAGAACACTAATACAATGCTATATGAATTATAGTCAATACATAAATTCAAAGTATTTTGAATTTAAATGATTCAGAAGATTAATATAATTTTGTTATAAAGTTCATACTCTACATTTTGATAAATAAGGCCTCTTATTCTAAAGTTTTTACTTGAGAAAAGTTTTTATGTCTAACTATTCAATCTATATTAATTGTAAATTTTAGGACTAATTATTAAACATATAATAAAATACTTAAGACTTCATGAAGTGATATGGATCATTTTTTTTATTCTAGTAGTAAATAAAATATTAATCTACACTTATATGTTCTTTGGAAATCTACTGATTTTGGATTTAAAGCAATGTTTACTTTATGATAGCTTCAGTTAAACTAACATCTGTATTCTCATCCAGAGGGTGTAGTCCTCATTTTGAATACGTGGTTCAATGTGTCTCGGTTAGAGATCTTGTCACATCTTGTTTAATTTAATTCACAACTCAAAAGGACTTTATGCAGACTCTAGAACATCACTGCGCACTTTGTCCAGGTCTGAGAAGCTGAAAGCAGTAGCCTAGGACACCGTGTAGAGCTTCATGGAAGCCTTTTGTTTCAGACCCTTTCCACACTTGGAGCTACAATGAACTCGCATGCCCGAAGCACAAATCTTCCATGAAACTGCCCACCTGCTTCCGCCTGCGGTGGCAATGGGAAGAGCAGCAGTCTAAAGTGCCAGGCAGCCGTGTCTGGAGCCAACGTCCCTCTACCCTATAGACATGTCGAGAAACATCAGAAGAAAGGGAGTCAGGATACTTAGAATTCACTGTAGCAAAGAGAATCACAACAACAAAAGCACTCTCACTGATGAAATTGGAATTTTTTTTAATTAACACTTCTAATTAGAATTTAACATCTCACTAGCTTTGTATGGGATTTTTCGCTTCCTTAACTTCACGGAAACCTATCCGTTGGCTCTAAATAGGCAGTCACATACCATGCACCACTCAAGGGTTTCAATTAATCCCCAGTCCTCTAACTTTGGTTGTGAACTTGTCTGTTTGCTCTTGTGCCTTTCCCCCATGTAGAGCCATGTGAGTTAAGGCCCCTCAACAGGTTATAGGAGGCTCCCTCACTCCCTCCTACTCCCTTGTCTCTCTCCCCTATCTGTAGAAAAGCATTTTGCAAATGTGACCTTTAGTATGTAGTAGCAATGAGTATTGCTCTATCTCCTCTGCTTGTCAGGAGGGATAAGGGTTCTCTGTGATTCTGACAGGAGTTCTGTCCGAGTTGTATTTGAATCAGTGTCTAATGCACAAATGTTAACTAATGCACAGTGGTTAATCCATGTGATTGATCTGAAACACAAGTAGCAGATACTCGTGGCTCAAAAGTCTTGTTCGGTGTACTTTAGTATACTTTATCGGCATTAATAAAATATAAAATGATTAACTATTTCATGTATGACAAGCAAATGGCACTAGATGCACTCTCAGTGAATATTCTTTTTTCTCCTCAAGACACATCTTAGGAATCCTGGGTATCAGCAAACATCTCACTTCCAAGTGTGCACGAACCTCCTGAATCAAAAACCTGCCTCAACGCAACAAGTGCAGAATTCCAGAAAACTAAGATTCCTGGTGTGACACATACACACTGCCAAAGGTATTCGGTCTATCTGTCAATGCTTTTTGATATTTTTGCTTCGTATTTTTTAGATATAGTCTTACTATACATGCAAAGCAGGCTTCAGATCATATTCTCTAATTCACCACTATCACCCACCTGAGGAAGGTGCACAGCATTATTCCTGGCCATTAAATAATTAAGTTTTGAAACATTTCCCATTAGCACATGTAAAATTAATGCTTGAACTAAATATCTCTATATTTTATCTGAACTATTAGAGAAACCCAACCAAATTAAGAACTGCCTCACAGAAAATGTTATTTTCTGAGTTTTTCAAGGTAGACAAACCCTGGTGATCTGAGGTTTTGTTATCTTAACCTAAAATAAAAATGCCCAGACAAACCTGTAAAATGTGTGTATAATGTGTGTATCTCTGAACCCATGGAAACCCAAGAACTGGTTTAGAATTAAATGATCATTTTTTTGAAAAATTCCATCTCCTGCTAAAATACTTAACATTTGTCCAGCTGTTATCATCTCCCTTACAAAAAAATATCTGTCTGTTCTGCTAAAAAGGTGGGTAAATCCCTGCCAACTCCCTGACATCTCCCCAGCAGGGTTTTAAGTAAAAGAACCAAGACCCTCCTGCAGCAACATTTGAAGATGTAACTCTTTGGTGTCATGTCTCCCCTGGAAAAGGGAAAGGAGGGAAAGCACAGCCTGCCACCCTGATGTCCCCCTCCCATTACTCAGGAATGCTCTAGCTTAGCCACACCACTGCCTTCACATGGCTTGCCTGAGAAGGTGGCAAGTGCCTAAGCAATAGATAAGACTTAATGGGGATGTCACAGCCCTGCCACTGCTGAGCTGCTCTGAAAGCATGGGAGATTTTTAACATAATAATTATAGCATAATCATTTAAACATAATAATTATAACATCTTTTGTGTAAGGTCTTTCTTCCATGGAGGCTTGCCAGCATTCATCACCATCAAAAGTATTTATTTAGCGCCCGAATGTGTATAGTTCTGCTGAGTGCTAGCATTTTCTTTGCTAATTTTTATAACATCTTAAATGGGTAAAGAAAAGCTGGAGGAGGAGAATTAGGAGAGAGAGGTTAAAGAAAAGCCTTGGCTATTTTAAACCTTCTTCCAACAGCTTCTGAGGAGAGAGGTGTAGAGGGGCCTCAGATCCACAGAAAACTCTTTCCTGTCAGAGAACGGCAACAAGAAGACTCACTACTCAGGAGTCTATTTTTTTTTTCCTGGAAAAGCATTAAGTAATTAATTTTTAGAAAACTTAAATATGTTTAACGTTTTCTACTTTATATTTCCTACAAATACAGGAAAGAATGAACACTTGAACTAAATATCTCTATATTTTAACGAAACTTTTAGAAGAATCTGACAAAGCGGAAGGTCTCCAGTTTGATGTTATTAAATGTTGTCTAATTTCTTCAAGGTTGGCAAAGCCTTGCCAATCCCAGAGATGCTTTCAGATCTAAATGAGTTTTGTGTGAAACACTTGAATATTTTCTGTGCATACTTACATGAAAAACACACGCAGCCAATTCAAGGCAAGTAGGTTGTGGGATTATATAGATCTAGAATTATTTCCACGATTATTTTCACACTATAGCTTACACATATGTTGAAAAGTCTATTGTAGGATATACAGTATTTTGAAAACCCCAGAAGGACTGGAAAATAAAGTATAGATATTTTGCAAAATACTTAACCAAATGGTTCACACAAATATAGAAGCAAACTGCGCGCTTGGAGATTCCCTTTTAGACCCTCGTCACTCAGCTTTAACATATGTGTCCTACTTTTTTAAAATACCAAAAATATTTGCAAGTATGTTTATTGAAACGTTTCTAAATTCTTTGCAGTAGTCACCCCATTTACATCCATACATAATTCCCACTCCTTGTTGTGTGCATGGCGAGTGTGGGCTGGAAAAACTCGGATAATTATATCTTTACAAGTTTGTAACATTTTAAATTTCCAAAGGAAAATTAGACCCATAATTTTTTTCAGATGTGCAGCTGAGAAATACTTTTTTAAATCGCTAATTTCACTGCAGATTAACACATTCAGTTCTGCCAAAAATCTGCTTCCTCCCATCCTTCCTCAGCTGAGCCAGCCACTCTCTCCCCTGACACACTCTGTTCTGATGTCTTGTAAGAGAGAAAACAAAAACCAAAACAAAAACAAAAAAACAAAATCTTTTATTTCCAGGAAGCGAAAAGATGGGAAGTTGATCATTTTTTAAGCTTTCAAATTTTGCTTCTCTTAAACAGAAGAAGAAACAAAGGAAAATTAAAGAATCATTTAATTGAGTAATAAATGACAAAGCATTTTTATTTCATATGTTCCCATCTCAACAAATTCACCTGGCAAAACGCAGGTTGGTACAGAGTGGTATTCTTTTTAGAACTAAATGTTTCCCTCTCCATTTCAAAACAGGTAATATGATTTACAAAAAAATATACAAGTAACTTTTTAGATCATCATTTGTAAAGTAACATGAAAACAGCAACAAAAAGAAACAAAATAGGCCTGTGATATAAAACAAGCTATGTTTTAAAAGTTAATTTTTTCACTGAAATGTAAAGAGTGGAAACTAAGTATATTTCACATTGTACCCTTGTCTAATATAAATTGTATGTTTATGGGCAAATACAGAATCCATAATATAGTTTTGACATTAACATGGTTTCTATTGCTTTACATATAACCCATATCAGTATCCAAATATATAAACAGATAAATAGAGTATGTTTATAAGCATGTGTGTTGTGTTTGTGTGTATGTTTGTATATTTGTATGGTGTATGTGGTGTGTGTGTTTGTGTGTGTGTGTGTGTGTTACTTGAGCTCTCTCCATGGCAGAGGTGGAGACAATCTATAGTTCCCCCATTCTGAAGGAGAATTATGGCAAAGCATTGAAGCAATTGCTTTTGATGTATATTTCTTTCTGCATTTTAAATAATTCCCAAGTGGCTCAAACGAATCTTGAAGCTTTCCTTGAACTGTAGAATTCTTTGAGATGATAGACTTATTGTCCTTGATGATGCTGCATGAGGAATCAGCCTTTTAGAAAAATAGCATCATGGAAGCATTTGTCACTAAATTGTGTTTGTAATTATATTCTCGGAAAAAATTACTATTGAATACCTCCAGAGTTTGTATGTCCTAGAGCACATGACGTTTGACTTTATTAGCATATAAAATTTGGACCGGATAATCAAGGATCCTGTACATATCCCTTTTAAAGGGCCCCTGTGATGGGAGCTGAGTTACAAACTCCTGTCTGCAAAAGCAATACTGCAGAACTCCCTGCTGCTTGTGACTATCATCTGGATCCAACATTGTAAAAGAGCATTGAAGAACAAAAGTTTAGTTTCTTTCTTTTCTTTTCTGCCTCTTGGTTCAAAAACAGAGAAATCCTAGAGGTCAATTCAAAACCACCTTTTCTCTTTTACACCATATAAAAATGTATATCAGAAGAAAACATAAAGTATTATGTTGAAGCAAGATTCAAAATTATAAATCTGATTTGTAATAATGCATATGAAACTTAATTGTTTGCTTATTGTGGCAAAAATGCTTGTGGTCTGAAAACCTCATAAAGCAGCCCTGGTTCACTGTGGTTGGTTCAGTGAGGAGAGAAAGATGACTTCACAGAAGAGATCTTCTCCTTTATTTCTTAAAAAATATATCATTTTCAACCATTTAAATATCAGATTTTAAAGTAATGGACGTAGTTCAGTGAACAGAAGGCTTGTGCGCCATGCCTGAGGCCCTGGGTCTCATCCCCAACAACACACCTACCAGGTATTTTGAAACCTGCTTGTAATCTAGGTGCCTGGAAGCTAGAGGAACAAACGACTTTGATCCATCATTGGTTCCCTATCTGGTAAAAGTCATTCTCTCATCTCCTCAGGAAAAACAGAATTATTAAAAGGATGTTTTCATCACTATTGGCAATAATGTTACTTTAGAAATACCCTATAGGCCATTGAGAAAGAATCCTGCTTGAAGTTGATGTAGTCTTTGAATGTTTCTTTGGGAGGTCATTCCTTCTGAAACATGGTACCTTGTAGTATCATGAATTGTTCAAAGTGGGTTTAGGTAATCCTGTGATCTGCTTGGATCTGAAGCAGGACACTGTGTCTACAGGTCTACACTACAGAATGATCTTTCTTTACAGCGCTTCTCTGGGTTTTAGCCTGTTCCCTGATGAAGGAAACTGCAGGGGGATGGGTTGAGGCAGGATGGGAAGGAGAGTTAAATGGTCCAGCATTTTTATATAAGGTAGCAGTCTTGTGACCTCTCTCACGGGCAGGGACCAGAGCCTTCAGCATGAGGGGTGACTTCAGAACTTGAGAGGGCTTTGTCCAAGGGGTCCCACTATAAGGGTAAAAACATCTCTGGTTTGGGGTCCAGGTACAACACTGCTTCATGTTCTGTGGCTGAGATGCTCACTTGATTTCAGTTCAGTGAAGGAGACAGGAATCTGTGATGCTCTTGAAATTAATTGGCCCCTACTGCTACAGGAGCCCAGCATAGTGTGTCCCATCTGCAGAGCTCACCTGAGTCACTAATTAATGCGTGCAGCTGTGGCCACTATAAACATCTGCATAGGCCTCCTGTCAGCAGCTCCACTACCATACTGAGTCTGGAAGTACAAGGAAAAAAGTCTGTTCCCATATGGGAGGCACAGGCGTCTTTAAATTACAAAGGGAATATGTGTGAGACTGAGCCATACCTGTACCTGCAGACTAGAGAAGGGGCCTTCCAGCACTGACTTATACTATCCAACATTACTTTCTTTAAGTAGGTGGTGGTCCCTGTGTCTTACGAGTGGAAAAGGGGACCTTGTACATGGTAAACCAGTTCTATTGCTGAGCTGATTTCTAATGTCTGAAACTGACACTCCTTCCTATCCTTCTTTCTGTGTCTGTTTGTTTGGTGACCGGGTCTCACTGGGCAGTGTAAGGTGGTCTGGAATTTATCAATCCTCCCTCCTCCGACTTCCACAGGCTACAAATACAGTGATATTATTTTCATGAAGACTGACAGGTCTGGAGAAGTTTAGGTTTTATAATTCATTAATAATACATTGCTGTAATGTTCTCCATTACATGGGGAGCCTAGAAACATCCAGCAGCTGTCTCTTTTTCGTCTTGCATGCATATTTGCTTAATAAAAGAATTTTCATTAAAAAAGGAGACAGGCAAAGCCCTGCTCCTCTTGGGGGATGACCCATCTCACCTTCCTTTCTCACTTAGAAAAGCAAGATGGAAGTGAGCATTCTGGCTGCTAGCAAGGAGTTTGCACCCATGCTGATGAGCACACCCAGTGCCTACCTACTAACAGTTACTGTTCAAGTGCCTGCACTCTAAAGCTTACCCTTGATAGGTAGCTTTATCATTTATAGAAGCATTTGACAGAAAGGGCGTAGAGAGGCCTGGAGAGGCATGTATGCCTTGCAGAGCACAAAGTGCCTGAGCTGGTGGAATCTCTAACACTTCCCCGTCTACCCTGCTTAGCAACATCAGCTGGAGGTGATGGATTAGCCTTTTAGGTAGACTCATATCTGATGCCTCCCTTTGAACCAACCAACTCTTGTGCTGTGGGATACAGAGTAGAAAGACAGAGCTCAGCCAGGGCTTCTTCACTAAAAGCTTTAACCGTTGCCTCACCACAGAGATTTTAGGACTGTGCAGTTGGGATGCCAAAGCACACAGCTTGCCACTGCTGGCCTTAAAAGCTCTACCCTTGACTTCCTTTTCTGCTTTGAATAAAGGTTAAAACTTCCAGAATGAGCAAACAGACAAAGACCCTCTTGGAAGGTCTGCAGAAATGATCACCACATACCATTCTCTGAAGTCGAATCATTTACTTCTTCATCTACAGTAGGATGCTCATCTCAAATTTTAGCATATAAAATGTAAGAAAATAGGGG
>JADRCH010000031.1:18264948-18299948 GCA_019843965.1 Rhynchomys soricoides | reverse complement strand
AGGCTTTTGTAGTAGGATCTGATGATATTTTGAATTTCCTGAGTCTGTTGTTATATTCCCCTTTTCATTCTAACTTTGTTAATTTGAATACTGTCTCTGTGCCCTCTGGTTAGTCTGGCTAAGGGTTTATCTATCTTGCTGATTTTCTCAAAGAAACAGCTCCTGGTTTTGTTGATTCTTTGTATAATTCTATTTGTTTCTACTTGGTTGATTCCAGCCCTTAATTTGATTATTTCCTGCCTTCTACTCCTCTTGGGTGTATTAGCTTCTTTTTGTTCTAGAGCTTTCAGGTGTGCTGTTAAGTTGCTAGTATATGCTCTTTCCAATTTCTTTTCAGAGGCAGTCAGAGCTATGAGTTTTCCTCTTAACACTACTTTCATTGGGTCCCATAGGTTTGGGTATGTTGTACTTTCTTTTTCATTAAATTCTAAGAAGTCTTTAATTTCTTTATTTCTTCCTTGACCAAGTTATCATTGAGTAAAGTGTTGTTCAGCTTCCATGTGTATGTGAGCTTTCTCCTGATGTTGTTGTTGTTGCCCTTAAACACCAGCCTTATTCTGTAGTGATCTGACAGGAGGCATGGGATTATTTCAATATTCTTATATCTGTGGAGGTTTGTTTTGTGACCAGTTATATGATCAATTTTGGACAAGGTACCATGAGGTGCTGAGACAAAGGTATATTCTTTTGGTTTAGGATGAAATGTTCTATAGATATTTGTTAAATCCATTTGGTTCATAACATCTGTTAGTTTCACTGTGTCTCTGTTCAGTTTGTGTTTCCAAAATCTGTCCATTGATGATAGTGAGGTATTGAAGTTTCCCACTATTATTATGTGACATGCAATGTGTGCTTTGAACTTTAATAAAGTTTCTTTTATGAATGTGGGAGACCTTGCATTCAGAGCATAGATGTTCAGAATTGAGAGTTCTTCTTGGTAGATTTTTCCTTTGATGTGTATGAAATGTCCTTCCTTATCCTTTTTGATGACTTTTGGTTGAAAGTTGATATTATCCAATATTAGAATGGCTACTTCAGCCTGTTTCTTGGGGCCATTTGCCTGTAAAATTGTTTTTCAGCCCTTTACTCTGAGGTAATGTTTGTCTTTCACAGGATGGTACGTTTCCTGGATGCAGCAAAATGCTGGGTCCTGTTTATGAATCCAGTCTGTCAGTCTATGTCTTTTTATGTGTGAATTGAGTACATTGATTTTAAGAGATATTAAAGAATGGTGAGTGTTGCTTCTTGCTATTTTCGATGTTATCTTTATGTTTGTGTGGCTATCTTCCTTTGAATTTGTTGAAAGATTACTTTTTGGTTTTTCTTGGGTGTAGTTTCCCTCCATGGCTTGGCATTTTCCATCTATTATTCTTTGTAGGGCTGGGTTTGTTGAAACAAATTGTGCAAATTTGGATTTGTCATAGGATATTTTTTTTTTCACCATCTATGATTATTGAGAGTTTTACTGGGTATAGCAATCTGGGCTGGCATTAGTGTTCTCTTAGAGTCTGCATGAGATCTGCCCAGGATCTTCTAGCTCTCAAGGTCTCTGTGAGAAGTATGGCGTAATTTTGATAAGTCTGCCTTTATATGTTACTTGTCCTTTTTTCCCTTACTGCTTTTAAGATTCTTTCCTTATTTTGCATATTTGGTGTTTAGACTATAATGTGACAGGAGGAATATCTTTTCTGGTCCAGACTATTTGGTGTTCTGTCTGCTTCTTGTATATGTTCATCTTTTCCTTTAGGTCAGGGAAGTTTTCTTCTATAATTTTGTTGAAAATATTTACTGATCCTTTAATTTGGGAATCTTTACTCTCTTCTATACCTATTATCCTTAGGTTCTGTCTTCCCATTGTATCCTGGATATCCTTGATGTTTTGGGTTAGGAGATTTTTGCATTTTGCATTTTCTTTGACTGATTTGTTAATGTTTTCTATGGTACCTTCCGCACCTGAGATTCTCTCTTCCATCTCTTTTATTCTGTTGGTGATGCTTACATCTATGACTCCTGATTTCTTTCCTAGGTTTTCTAACTCCAGGGTTGTCTCCCTTTGTGATTTCTTTATTGTTTCTATTTCTGATTTTAGTTCCTGGATGGTTTTGTTCATTTCCTTCATCTGTTTGTGTTTTTCTGGAATTCTTCAAGGGAGTTTGGTGTTTCCTCTTTAATGGCTTCTAGTTGTTTACCTGTGTTCTCTTGTATTTCTTTAATGGAGTTATTTATTTACTTCTTAAAATCTTCTATCATCCTCTTGAGATATGATTTTAAGCCTGAGTCTTCCTTTTCTGGTGTGTTGGGGTTATCCAGGGCTTGCTGTGGTGGGAGAGCTGGGTTCTGATGATGCCAAATAGCCTTGGTTTCTGTTCCTTGTGTTCTTGCCCTTGCCTTTCGCCATCTGGTTATCTCTGGTGTTAGCTGGTCTTACTCTCTCTGACTGGGGCTTGTCTTTCCTGTAAGCATAGGTGTCAATACTCCTTGAATACCAGTTCTCTCTGAGACGAATTTTGGTTTGGAGAGCTGTGGTGCAGGGTCAGCTTTGGGGTGCAGACAGAAACCAGAAGGATATAATCCCCAGCTCTCCCATGTTTCTTGTGTCCTGATGGCTCTGCAAGGGTCCTTCTTGGTACAGTGAATTTGAAACGAAGTGATGGTCTTTCTTGTGCTTGAAGGTGTGTTGACACTCTTGGTATACCAGCTCTCTTCTGGCACTATTTGAGTATGGAGCCCTGTGTCACAGAATTCACTCTCCAGCCACCAAAAGAAACCAGAAGCCCATTCTTCTGTTCCTGTGTCCTGAGAATGCCAGGTGGGTCCCTCTGAGCAGACAGGCTTCCCATACTCCTGGGAGGATAGCTTTTTCCTGGTGCTATTTGGCTATGGAGCTTTGGTGGCCTGGGCAGAGGTCTCTAGACACAGATGGAATCTGGAAGGCCCCTTCTTCTCATCTGTTACTCGGTTCCTGTGTCCCAAGGATGAGTCCTGCTTAGCAGTTTTAGTCCTCTTACTTCCTCTCTCTTTTCCACACTCCTGGGAGGCTAGCTTTCTCCCAGTGCTATTTGGCTATGGAGCTCTGGTGCCCCAGGCAGAGGTCTCCCGCCACAGATGGAAACTGGAAGGCTCCTTCCTCCTGGATGTTCCTTAGTCCCTGTGTCCCAAGGTTTCCAGGCAAGTCCTACTTAGCAGTTTTAGTCCTCTTACTTCTTCTCAATAGCTTTTCCACACTCCTGAGAGGCTAGCTTTCTCCCAGCTCTATTTGGCTATGGAGCCCTGATGGCCCAGGCAGAGGTCTCCTGCCACAGATGGAAACCCTGGAAAGTATATCTTGTATGTTCATAGTTGGTAGTTGCCATAACAGATCACAGGATGTGAACAACTTTGTGAGTCCATTCTACCTGTAGCACTTATGATTTAATAATCTTAAAGGAAATGTGACTAAGCATACAGTAGAGAGAAGGCAAGTAGACAAATTTCTACAAAGTCAAAGGAGAGTCCATTCAGAATGCAGGTAGAACTGCACATAATGCTGGAATAAGGGATGCAGACATGAGTAGAGAGTTTGGACAGAGGCATATATTGATTTTTTTCTATTGGCATAAATTATTTTTAACATAGTATGAAGATGAAAGCCAGTAAACAAGTCAGAAACCTGAATAAGATTTGAAGAGATGCAGAACTCTCTCCAAGCTACTTCAGTGTAAATATTTGTTGTATCTTTGAAGAAATAGAGTTATTTCCATTACTTATATGTATTTATAAAAGTGAAAGAATTGGCTTTTTATATAACAAAGTGAGTAGAGTTCAGGCTTTTGTATTTTAAGAACTAATCCTCCCTTTTATTTAACACTATAAGTATTATTCTGTAGAGTACTCTCAGGTATTTAATTCAAGGTCTATACAGAAATGATATACTATAGTGGGTAGTAGTGGATGCAAGAGCTATTAGAAAAGTTATAGTGACTTGGTAATTAGTGGCAAAAATGTGTTCAGAATCATTATAACAGTGGAGGGTACATAATAACTTTGGAAAGCAGGAGATAGAGCAAGCACAGCTGAGACCAGATATAGTATGTGTTGTGGGTACAGATGTCCTGAGACTTTGTTGGCTGTGACTGGCACTTACACATTTAAGAAACCAGGGAGAAAATAGAGCAGTAGCTACCAGGGTCAGAATCATGGATATGAATCATGGAGGAATCACTACGCAGCCAGAACAGGTACCTGATTGGTATACAATGTTAATCAAGGTTATTTGACCATGATGGAGGGAAGCCATTTTGAAGAATCCACAAGAGGGAAAAGGGCCAAGACATTCTCCTCTTCTCCCCTGCATTGAGTCTGCATGAATATGATTGACTAAACATAGATAGAGATCAGCTAACAAGGGAATTCTGGGAAGCTGGTCTGAACCAGGGAATTCTGAGAAACCAGTCTGACTAATGATATGGGAGTAATTTGGTTATGTTTCAGAATCAAAAGCTAAGTTACTGGTTTTCCAA
The DNA here is from genome assembly GCA_019843965.1 of Rhynchomys soricoides. Classification (NCBI taxonomy): domain Eukaryota; kingdom Metazoa; phylum Chordata; class Mammalia; order Rodentia; family Muridae; genus Rhynchomys; species Rhynchomys soricoides. The sequence goes on along the minus strand of JADRCH010000031.1, from coordinate 18,295,449 downwards.
GGCCTTAATAGGAATGTCCATTTCAGGAAGCCAGTTGCAGCCACCTTCTAGTTTCACAGAATATCAGTTCTGCTTAATATATATGCCAAACTTGGTCTTGATGACATTTTCTGCCTGCAGTGTAGGTTCAACATGACACTTGTGTGACCAAGCTCATGCTCAGTCAGAGCCCTTATGAACCAAGAAGCAAAGGCTTCATGTAGCTACTCTCGGTTTCCTACAGCTATTATTTTATCCTTAAATTATTACTAAATTTAGCTATTTGAAAGTTTTCTTTATAAATATCAAAAATAAGTAGGCATGGGTCCTATTATAGTCTCCTTCAGTTTATTTATGTGATTATGCAAAGACCTCTGGGAAGGACTGGGAGTCCTTCCTTCTTGCTTCCTGTTATGCTGAAAGAGAAGGAAGCTGCTTCCACTTCTCTATTCTCATACATGAGCTAGATTTGAAATGAGTGATAGCCAATAGAAATTTAATTTTCTCATGATTATTTCTCAGTTAAAATATCAATACGACTTCATACATAGTTGCATTGATATTTTTATATATCTATCAGTGCAAGGTAGCATTCAAATATTTCTGTTTCTTGTGATTTGTGTTTTGTGGGGTATGTTTTTTTCAAAAATGAAATGATATACCAGTATTCTAGAATCCTATAGTTTGAAATAGTGCCCTCTCCCACGAGGCAAGGGTGACAACAGATGTCCCAATCTTATGATATATAATGTGGCTGTAGGAACAAATACTGACAGAATTTTGAATGGTTGAGATAAGGTGGTGATTGTCATATATGTTACAGTGAGAATGATGCTGGAAAGAGACAAGACATATATGGAGAGATTTGACCAATAAGACATTTTGCTACAAGGAGGAGTCAATGGCTCCTAAGGGGAAAATTTATTACTATAGCATTGTCAGCCAGGTTTTAGAAATGTGGGGTTGATTCCAGTTTGGAAAACAAAAGAAGATCTTCAAATTTGTTTTTTTTAAATTTAGCATGAGTTTATTTTAGTTTTCTATTTATTTTTATTTTTATTTTTGATACTTTATTTACATTTCAAATGTTTTCCACTTTCCAGGTCTCCCCTTTGGAAACACCCTATCCCATACCCCTTCCCCCTGCCTCTATGAGGGTGCTCCCCCACCCCCCCACCCACTCCCATCTTCCCTCCCTGGCATTCCCCTACACTGGGGCATCTAACACTCTCAGGCCCAAGGGCCTCTCTTCCCACTGATGGCCAACAAGTCTCTCGTCTTTTATGTGGTGTTGTTATATATAAATACATGCAAACAAATTTTTTATTCTGGTATGACTATTATTTTTATTGAAATAAAGGAAATAGGCTGTGTGACATATCCAGGTTAAACCGGAATATAAATAGAAGGCTACTTGACAGGAGACAGGTGGAGTCAAGAGAGATGTAAGAATACTAATCCAGAGTTGAAACACTAGGGTGTTATCCCCCAAATTCTGCTTGGGGAAATAACCATCAAATACTGCTGATACTTTCAGGCCATGCAGAGAAGCATTCATAGTGTGGTGGCCTTGATACCTCTCATAGCTTGCAGGAAAGCTCCCACAGTGCATAGAGTCCATCCTGTGCTACAGATGAAGCAGGGGAGTTTTCTAAAATCCCTTGCAGCATAAACGCACCCAACTAGCACCAACTTTGACATCCATATGCAAAGCTGATGGTGTGTGCCACATAAAGTATATAAAGTGAAGAGTACATAGAGAAGACTTCACTGGCCACATATCTCATGTTGCTTTGATGAACCAGTAGCATCTATTCCACATCTTCTGGTGGTGATTGAATTCAATATTGATCACCAGCCCCTCAGAAAGGGGTTTCTAGAGCAAAGATTCTGCTCTTTGCTACAAGATATTGCCATTCTCTGCAGCAACAGGTGAGCTTGAAGGCAGGTCTGAGGTGTCAGACAGGGCACATGTTGCAGCACAGTCTTGGGTGGATCCTCTCTGAAGATGCATAACTTGAAAATCTCAAACAGTTTGAAAAGGACAGCTGCTGGAAAAAAAACCAAAAATCATGCAAAAGGTAGAATTTCAAGGTAAACGTGTGACTCTAGCCCTGATTTCACTGCTGCTCTGGCTGACATCCTTCTCCAACACTCAGGTGGGATCCTTGTCTGGTTGGTTCTCTATAAAAGGAAGGAGTTTCTTGTTGACTGGGAACTGGTCTACAGCTCCACAGCATTGGCCCTAAGTGGAGATTAACAACCACCCAGTGACTTCAAGCTATTCCTGTGCACAGACTTGCTTTACATAGAAGATTGTTGAATGAATATTAATTGTAAAAGAACTACAGAAATGAATAGGTAAATGAATCAATAAATAACTCAAAACAAAGCTGGGGCTGAGGGCAAGTAGGAAAGTGTAGCAGATTTTAAAAGTAGATTTAGAGACACAGAAAAAATCATCAAAGTGTTTAGGTAATAAAGGGCCGAACCCCAAGCCCTCCAGGCAGTCATTAGTCAACCCTGCAAAGGGTCTACATTCTTACAAGAAAATTGCCAATATGTAAAGATCTGACTGAAAATATAAGGAGATCTTCAAACAAACTAGTGTGATAAGGATGAAGCTCATGATGGAGAAATTGTTGAATGATCCCCAAACAATGCTAAACGAATGAGTGAGTGAATATATGAATGAATGATTCTTCAAAGACAAACAACAACATCAACAAAGATGAGAGGAAGCAATATATTAGTGCCTGCTAGTGGTAACATTTTAGTATTCTGGCTTATAGCTAGACCCAGATAGCTCTACCTCCTAGACAGAAGGCTAATGCAGAATGAGACCAGTGCATACTGAAAGATCCTTAGCTGTCAATCATCTCATCTCCTTCTCTTTATGGACTACAATGACCTGAAAGCTGAGAGACTCTCTCTGTGCTACATCTCTTGAGCAAATGTCTACCATTTATGGAGAAAAAGGGTGTCATCCAAAGCTTTGACTCACCTCTGAACTCATCTTTGTGTAATGGTCAGTTCTCAAGAATCAAAATGCATGGCCACAATCCCACCACTGAATAAGCTAACCTAGAAGGCCTGTCAGCTCAAGGTTAGCCAGGCCTGCAGAGTGAGTTAGAGATCAGCAGGTGTAAATAGCTACAGAGCATGACCTGTTTGCAACAGACACAAATGAATAAACAAAAGTAAAATAATAAAACCAGGAGGAATGCAGGGGAATAAACAATCGAATGGGCACAAATCTCAAGTCAGAAACACAAATAAGGTCAGGGGCCTTCAGATAAATAAAATTAATATGTAAAATAAATTACTAAAAACCAAAAAATTAATATTAATTATATAAATAAGACAATAGAAATTCTGCAACTAAAAGTATAATAAGTAAACTGAGAAATAGTGTACAGGTCAAATAGCAGATATAGAAGTGAGAGACAGCTGGCAAGCAAGTTAGACATCATATACAGAATGCTAGTGGGAGAGTGAAATAAGTGTAAAATAGGCATATTGAAATAATGTCAGCAGATTTTCCATGTATGTAATTTGTATTCCAGAAACAAAATGATAATGGGTCTAAGGCACTTGAAGCTATAATGAATAAACAATTTTGAAAAATGGTTAAATCTTCAACATTCATATTTATAACACAGCAACAAGCAAGAAAATGCAAAGCAGATACCAATGTAGGAAGCGCAGACTGAAAGCTAAGGTGATCTCTAAGCACCCTAGCATCTATCAGTATAACTCTGCAATTCAATACAAGTCGAGTTGGCAAGCACAACTAATACTGATGCAAATAAAAGATCAATTAAAAAGCACATGAAAGGAAGCATGAGAGGGCACTTTCAGTAGAATGCCAATAGGAACGTCAGGTGTCATTTGGCAACATATTTTTCTGTTGGAGAAAAATAAACATGAATGGGAATGTATTTCATTAAGGGGGAAAATGAAAGGGGAAGAAGTGTGGACGGATGTTTGAAAAAAATGAAAATAATCTCATTGAAGGAAATCTTCAGAATGCGCAGATGAGTCAACCTGGAGCTTCACCCAGCACAACAGGAAGAAAAAAGACATGGACTTTTCTAAGTGAAAATGACTACCTGCTAAATACAATAATCATATCAACATTATGAAATACACATGACATATATATGAGGAATTGAATATTCTACATTCTTTACTCTTCTACACGCTACACTCTTTAAAGACTAAATGGTGCCAATTTTTGATATGCTTTCACACATAATGATGCAAATGTAATATGGTCCATGGAAATTAACCAGCAAAGAAAAAAAAAAAAAAGTACATGTTGCTACAACCAGTATTAACAACCTAATAAGAAAAATGTAGAGTAACAATAAAACACTGTCGGCAGTCAAAAATACAATAAAACACTGTCGGCAGTCAAAAATACAGTAAAACACTGTCGGCAGTCAAAAATACAGTAAAATCGAAAAGGAATCATGAAATTACAGTAGGGAAATCACAGACACATGAGCAAATAAGTCCCAGACATACCCGTAAAGCAACTGAAAATTTCTATAGACAAAACATAAAGATTGGTAAAATGGGCATTAAAATACAGAAAGTAAAGGAAATTCACCAACAATTACAACTCTCTTCTGTGACCAAGCCTGCTCAGTCAGTCAACAGGGTCTTGAGGGAGGGAGGGAGGATTTTTTTAAAAAAGAGAAAAGACAATTAGACAACATTATACCATGACTTCAGCAAGTGCTAAAGCAAGTGTTTTTTCCCAGTCTGCTAGTATACCAATCTAAGTACATGCAAAGAGCAGGCTGAGTTTTAGGTCAAGGAACAAACAAGGCAATAAACAACATCCAGTAGATGCTGTATCTGGGGATTTATCAAAATGAACAAGATACAAGGAACACATTCCTCAGCTGTATTTATCTCGAGACTACTTCCTTGACCTAGCACATTGTCAAATATGCTTGCTGATATCCTTGAAGCAGCACCATGAGCTCACTCCACACTTTTCACTCTTCAGGACTGGGAAATACTGGATGATTGGCAGAGCTATGGCAATCACTGAGAGAAAGCTGAACTGTGGAGTTGCACCAAGCTTCACTACGATGTGAAGCATACAAGGCATAATGAAAGTCATTTATTCACAAAAAATGCATGCTCTTAGAAAAACAAAAAAATTTTAAAAATTCTAAGTAAATTCAGCCTCAACATACATGAAAGCAAAAGTTTACATATGGAAAACAAACTGAACAGTGTAGTAAGAAGTTAACATCTCTATAAAAACTGAAGTATCAGGGACAGCGTGGAGTTTAAAATCGCTTATAAAACAGGAACCGATCGGCCAACATAAAAATTCTCTCTAAGTGGTAGAGTTTGCAATGTATTTCTGAAACTGGGGGTTTTCTGGGCCACAGTGTAAAGCTAATTAAATCCAAAGATTAAGGAATACAGGTTACATTCTCTGAATACCAAAAATCCATAGGGAAATCAATGAAAAGCAATGGAAAATTTAAGTGTCTGGAAATTTGGCACATAAAAGAAATAAAAAGTGACTATGTAAACAATCTTAACTAAATAACAAAATGTTATGAAATGTAAGTCTCACTTTTACAATATAAACATAATAAAGCTTATAAATATAATGCATGTTAGCACATTGTTTCCATCAGGTCAGAGGTGAATAGGTTTATACATAAGAAAGGCTGAGAACATCTACACTTAAACCTAAGATAAGAATAATAAATGATTCAGTAAAAAACTAAATAACACAAAATAGGGACTAGAGGAATGGCCCAGTGGTCAGAGGGATCACCAATCACTGCTCTTGCTGAGCACTTGGATTTGGTTCTCAGCATCTCCATGGTGGTTCAGCACCACTTACATCTCGTGTTCTAAGGTATCTGATGCTGTGAGGCCTGTGAAAGTTCTTGTATACTCATGGTGCACTTTCATATAGTCAGGCAAACACATAAGATGAAATTAAAATATGCACTGTTATGAGAAGAGATTGAACCCACTTCTGACGATACAGGCTACTAATCTTTGACAGGTTGAAACTAGAAAATGGCAAATTCTAGACCACCCATCCTAGTCAACTTAGCTAGACTCTGTCTTAAAATGAAATAAAGAAAGGAAGAAAGAAAGAAAGAAAGAAAGAAAGAAAGAAAGAAAGGGTTTGTGATATAGTTTAGTGGTAGAGCTCTTTTCTTTCACTTGTAAATCACTTGATATGATTACCAATTCAGAAAAGAAAACAGAGTTTTGTTAAATAGACATTATATACCATCTGCTCTTACATAGAGTTAACAAAATAACTTTCCTACAAAATAAAACTGGAGAGGACAATCTAATTATAAAATACCTACACAGTTGTGTGGCATATTTCTACATGAACCACAGACAAGTCAACTGATCAAAATTGACATGAGGGGAAATTAAAATCACAATCATAGTATGCTTAGGAAAGAATTATATGAGCTGGGAGCTTTGGTTGTTAACTCCACCAACTCTTGGGGAAGGGAGGCCCCCCACAATTGCATTGTGGCCTATGCCCATTCTCAAGAGCAGTTATAGCTCAGCAATACCAATGTTAATTTGCTATGTTTTAAATGTTTAGTCTCAATTAGCCATAAAAATGAAAAGGTTAAAAACTTCCCTTCCATTTAGTCTATATCCAGTGTGCTCTAATACAGAATTGGGATTGATTTATTTATTTATTTATTTATTTGCCTTTTGAGTTCTCTGTATATTCTGGATATTAGATCTTTGTTAGATGAATAGCTATCAAAGGTTCTTTTCCATCCTCTAGATTTCTTCTTCAATGGATTGATTGTTTCTTTAATATGCAGAAGTTTTTCTGGTTTATAAAATCACACTTATTAATCGCAATAGTGGCACATATAACTTATTGGTAAGCAGCAGTTCTGTAATTGCTCTTAAGGCCTGATAAACAAGAGAGAAAATCATGCCTGATATTGGAAACCTAAATAACTATCCCAAAATAGTGAAGTCTTGGATCCTGGAGAAATCATGGATCATGGAGGAGAACCTACAATAGCTACTTAGAATAGCCAATTTAATCCTTATGATATTCTAATATATATATGCTTATACACACAGATAAATGTAATTCAAACCCTTTACAGAAGACATTTCTCTTTGCAAGAGACAGAGACCATTACAAGAAATCTAGTGATTAAAATGTGCCGTTGTAGGGCTCTGTTCCAACTGATAGGTCTACAGCAAACACTTGCACCTAAGGGTCAGGAGTCATTGCAGAAAAGTGGGAGAAAAGATGTTAGGACTCAGAAAAAGAGCTGTGAGAATGTGGGTCCTAAAAATATCAGAAGCAACACCAATGATATCTCTTCAATATAGCTGCCTAGACATGACCAGGATGAGGACAATACCAATAGACAAGTTAACACGAGAGAAAACTCAGAGTTCTCATCCCTAATAAGGGAACTACATGTAGATAAGTAAGATTAAGGTTAGGAACAAATAGTCTTTCCCAGAGAAAAGCACACCAATCTGTTCTTCAGTACCAATCAATGGTCAGCCATTAAAGCACATAAGTACAAGTAATATTATACAGACATATATTATATTCTTTAAAAAGTTACTGTGTCTATGTATATAATATATAATACATTACACATGATACTATATATTATATGTTAATATGTTATATGCTATGTGTAATGTGTTATATGTTATATATTATATATTATATGTTATACATTATATATTATGCATTATTTATTATATATTATACATTATATAGTATATAGTATATAGTATAGAATACATTATATATTATATATCATATACTATATATATTCTTAAATATTTTTAAAAAGCTACAGTGCCTGTATATATAGTATATATACATATATCAATTAAGAAAAATGAGATAATGCATTTGAAAGAGAACACTGGTAAAGAGTATGTCAGAGGGTTTGGAAGAAGGAGTGGAAGGGAAAATGATAATCAGATTATAGTCTCAAAAAGTTAAAAATGTATTTAAAAATAACTTGATAATTTCAATAAATGCATATAAGCAATCATCATTATGTACAAACAACTTCTGAGTGTTTTATTCTTTATATGATAATACAGCTAGTGCCGTGGAGCAGCTGGAGAATCAATGTTCTGTGAAGTAATGTCAGAATCCACGAGAGAGAGATGAAAATGTGGCTTACTCTTCTTAAACAGTCCTATATAGTGGCTATGAGATTGGATACACCCTCAATATATTTTTTGAGTTCCCTAATATTCCCTTCCTATAAAATTCCATTTTCTCTGTCTACCCAGTGATTCTTAACTTTTTCTTTAGACAGATGAGATACTGACATTAGAGCAATTGTTATATACATCTTATAAACTAACCTCCACCATGATATCTGACTCAAAAAAGTGTTCTTAATTTTTAAAATAGAATGGTATAATTCCAGGGAACTATAGAGCAATGGGCATGGATAAGCTAAACATCACTTTTAAAAGACAGAAAAGCAGTGTCCTTGTAGAATATTTAGACTTTTATGAGCTCCAGCATATCCATTTGTATAGCTTTATCAGAAGGAGAAGTTGTACTAGTCAAGAGCTCTGTGGTGCTAGTCATGGTACAGAATTCTCATTTAATCTTCAAATTAATAGAGCAAATATCTGGGAGAGAGATATGGCTCAGCAGTAAAGAACAACCACTGTTCTTCTTGAGGACCTGGATTTGGTCCCCAACACCCACATATGATGACTTACAACCACATCTAACTACAGCTCCTAGAGATCCAACACCATTGCTCTCTCCAGTCCTCTGTGGGTGCCCAAACACATGTGTACAAATGCACATGCAGACGCATGTAGTGAAAAAAGCCAAATCTTTTTTTTAATGAGTCATGAAGTGGTAAATTAAACATGGTTCCTAAGTGCATGTGAGCAAAATGTGAGATTTGATTTTAAGTTTTCACAACACCCAAAGATGTATATATTTAGCCCAAGACATAGATTCTAATAAAGGAGTCCTAAACAAGCAGATGTTAAACAAATATTTATAGCTATGGTGACAATAGAAAACGGGTAGACTTAAACCAAATGAGTTTTATAAAGCTTTCATAAAACTAAAAGCTTTTTGATTGCCAGACAGACCTGAAACAAAATATAAAAACATAATGTTTCAACTAGTATATTCAAATTTTATGTATTTCTGAGGCTCTGAGAGCTGGAGTCCTGTAAACTCTAGAAACATTGCTCAGTGCTTAGAAATTAGCAAGTGTCTCTTTCAAACGCAAGACAACCAATCCAGAATACTCCATGAGCGTTGTCCCCCTACTGGCATCCCAGACTTCAGGCTGATCTGTCTGTGTACCAGGTAAGACAGCTGGAAGTTTATGGAATTATTTCCACTAGCCAGTCCTTGCCTGCTTGCTCTGCCTTGGCAAACCCATCACACAGAGAGCTCACAGAGCCCCTTCCTGCCACTCTCTCTCCATTCTCTGCTTCCTTCCCATCACCTCTGGGTGACATGGCTTGTAGCCTCTCTAGAACTGTGAAAAATCTGTGCATTGGCTGACAGTTGCCTCCAAATCTGCTTGCCTCAGTACATGCAAACAATAATAAAGTCTTTATTTTAAGGCATCTGTCTTGGGAATCTCAGATATTGTTTTCTCTTTCCTTCCCAATATCTAATAAAATTTAATAAATGTTGGATGGTTATCTGTAAGTCATAAGGCACCTCAGTCAGTCTACTTCCTGAAGAGAGGACAGTGGATAATAATACGTTCTATTTGTCCATTTTAATTTTTGCCTACAGATACAAAGCAGAACACATGGAATTTAGATTTGTTTTTGTGTTTGCTTTTTCAGGTACCAATAGACCTGATAAAAACTTAAATATGATAAGAGGAAGCAAAATTACTCTAACATTAATTTTAATTTTACTGGGCATTTCAGATTATTTATTGCATTTCACTCACCTGATGACCACATTGTCTTATTTTCAATCCAAATGTAATCATTATGATATTTGTACTGCATGAAGAGCAGCAACTTGTCTTTTCCTGTATAAATTATCTTTTCATTCTGTTTCTACAGAAAGACTTATTCAGGGCTCTGAAATTCTCCAACACAAATGTCTCCTTGGAATTTTTATAAAAAGTAAAAATATGTCTAAAATATTATTTATATTTTATTTTACATTGCTAAGAGTTTTAGATATTCTCATGAGGGTTGAGCTTGATTTATTTTCTAATATCAATTCATCAATTTTAATCTGATATTCTTAGTAGTTAAAATCTAACCCTTCTGTATTGAATAAGACTACAGTTTCTATCGATTCATTAAAACTCGCCAAATCTGCTAATACTTTCTCTGACAGATCACCTAATTTGTTCAGTACACATCTTGATATTCTCATAAAAAATAGTTGATAATGTTACTGGGACAGAAAGGAAGTTTTAGAAAATAAACAACATCCCTGTGCACTGTGCAAGTTTCACCAAAGTGTTGGTGGCAAAGCTGTCCTTGTTTGCTTGAAGATCTTCCATTTTCATCCCCTTTCACTATTAGCTTTAAAAATTCAAAAGGTTCTGTTCAATGATCCCATATTGGCTAGCCTCCAAAGGAAAGCAATGTTTCACTTGTAAATACCCATGACATGTCTCTGTCTGATAGGAAGACCTGTGAAACTTTGCTGCATCCAGCCAGTCTGTGTTCTGTGCTTTCCAGACGAAAATTTGTAATTCATATTTCCTTAGGCCAGAATTCTGAAATGAATGCCCAAAAGGGCTGTTATTTGTATAAGAGGTACTTGCAAATATGCTGTCACCTCTCCTTTGAGTACGTCTCTTCTGTCTTAGACCAGACTCTTTGTCAAAGGGGACCCTGTCACTTGTCCTGGTAGTTAAAATGTAGAAACAATCTCTCCTTGGACTGAGTCCTCACATTTTGAAAAATTGCCACAGTGAATTCCCTAGCCTGCCAACTTGGCAGATCCTAAGCTTGAAGTTGGAGGCTAGCCAGGCATCAATGGCACATTCCAAACCCCTGAGTCAGCATCCAGGTCTGCCATTTTCTGTCTTGTGTGCAGGAAAGCATGCCACTATCTTCATGAGCCAAGCCCTCAACTTGATTTTGAAACCCAGACAACGGTCACATTGTGGCTCCGTAACCTAGAATAGGGAATACAGGCAATGTGTGAATTTTAATCAGTTGTGATATGGAAAAACTCCTTAAGTTGGATACATTTGAACCCCTCTGTTTTTCAGGAAAGTGAGCTAGAACTCTGAATAATTTTTTTTGGCTTAAGTTGTAAAACACAGGTCCTGACCCCTTGTCGTCATTAAGGATCCCATGGGCTCTTTTCAAAGGACTAAAGGGGATTAACCTTTCTGTTCTGGCTAAATTCCTAATTGGATAATTACATTCGGCCTCCCTAAATTATCCCTGTAGCTCCAATTGGATATGGAATTTTCACTTCCTGTCATAAAAGGTTGTGGGGTGTTAGGACATTTCACCCCGGGGGTGATGCCAATTAAGTCGTTAGTGAGGTGAAATCTGTATGAGGTTTGTCTTTCTTTTTGCAATCTCTTTCCCCACCTCCTTATTTGGAGTTTAAAATGTGTGGAAATCATTCAGACATTTATAATGAAAGGGATGTTATAAGTTAGCAACACTGCTTATTGTCACCTTATTTCTAAGAATATAATAAAAGCAGTCAATAATTGATAAGCATTTGCAGGAACATTATCATTCAACAGAACAAAAGCATCATTTGAGATGCTGCTGTCCAAACCCATGAGGAAAGGACTTCTGAGGCAAGTTCTCTCTCTCTCTCTCTCACACACACACACACACACACAGCATTTTTGTTAGGGAAGTCTAGGGCGGCTCCCTGTGACTGTTCAGAGCCTTTGTGAATTGTTGGCTCAGCATTCACTGAAACATTTAGGCCCAGGGCCAGGCCCAAGGGGAGCCAGTGTCTCTCCTGCATATGGATGTGGGCATTAACCACATTAATGGTGGGTAGATTACACATGCTTTTGGTTTGGAAAGTAAAGGTCATACATCAGTCTCCTCATCTGTATTTATCCACACTGAAAATCATCGCCCACAGAATCACCTTTGAACCTCAAAAGTAACACAGCCAGCAATACCCTATGCTTGCCCAGAGGTGAGGAAAAATTAGCAGTCGGCTTGGGCTCCTTATTTATTTATAATTTTGCTGTTAGATCGGTCAAAAAGAGCTTTTGTGGACCAACTATAATCATGTATATACTTTGAAATAGATTGTCACACTCATAGATAATACATTGGGTTTTATAGTTCTATCATAGGACACGTGAATTCATTGTTTAGACACAGCTTTTTAAAGATTAAGAAAAAAAAATGCTTCCTGATCCAACTCTCACATGGCTGCAGAAGAGAAAAGATGAAATGCTGGTTCTTGCCCATGAGAGTAAGAAGTGTAAAAAGGAATCCAGGAACCAAGACTGGATGACATGCGGACCCGACAGATGATGAAGAAGAACTGCCTCTGCACACTTCCTCACTAACATTAACCAGTAGTCCATCCTTCACTGTAGTACAGAAATGAACAAAGCAGCGTTAAAGAGCGGACATAAAATGTCTCAATATTTGCAACATAGGATTAGAAAAGTGGGGCTTCCCTATGAGCACATGATATCTTGTGCTGCTTTCTTGACAAAATGCAGAGATTGATTTTAAATGATGAAGTAGGGTTTTATTTGAGAGCCATTAGATTGATTGCACTCACCTCACTGAAGTAAGTGGTGGCATCTGACCTATGAACTTTGAGTCTGACCTCTGAACTTCGGTATTCTATTAGTCCTAACATCTCAGTGTACCATTACTTCTTTTCTCCCAGGAATTTTCTCAGAGGTAAATTTCTCCTCAGGTGGCCAAATCCACCCCCTACGGTGCATATGTGATTCCCATCTGAGGGTATTGCAGAGGCAATAGTGAAGCTGTGGAGGTGAGGACTCTTGATCACTACATACATTGGCTGCAGAGATGTCTCTCTCCTCCACAAATGGGTGCATACCCCCCACCTTAGTAAGGATGGTTCATTACTGATTTTAAATTTAATTATGCTGTGTCCTTTACTGCTACCATTTTATCATTTACAAATTATATTCTGTCACAATATATTTGAATTACTGGGGAAATTACTGATAAAATTTTGCACTGTGAAGCATCCCTTAGCTTCTCATTCTTTGAAGTAGATTTCTAACTGTGCTTTGGTGGAAGTAGTTACAATTGATGAAAGTATACTTGAGCACAATCCAAAGTTTGCCATTATAATTGCTACGTGGTTTATATTGTAAGTCAATGGGATATATCTCTCTGTCGCCTGATGGCATATCTAAGAGACCTCTTACTTAAATATCTGTTATGGGTGATACAGTGGCAATCGGTCCTGTGTGATAGGCATGTACTTTTTCATTCACCCAAGACCATTCAGTCACTGATTCCTTGCAATCTCAGTTCAGTGATGTAATAACTTAGGGTTTCAAATACGACCAGAGAATCAATCCATAAAACAGCAGGTTACACATCAGGAGTAAAATTTGATATGTGTAACACTTATTTTTTGATCCTAACATTTAAGATATGAACAATGCAAGAACTGCACACACTGTTTTATGTGGGCACACCTACTCACTAAGGAGTATGAATGGAAAGATTAAAGAGCTTAATACCATAGTACTAGTATTAGTTTAAAGGATGAAAAACTATGAATTAACTTTGTGGTTTTTCATAGGAACTAATCTTCCCATAATGCTAAATATTTAACTTTTTTGCTTTTCTTTGATCAAAAATAATGACATCGTATGTACTAGTGTGCATCTGCATGCACACCTACCCAAACACACATATACACTCAAATAGACATGCATAAACAAACAGATACCTGAACATATCGCTGTAAGATTTAGTAGTGATGCAAATAATTGATCAAATTTCCAAATAAAATGTTATTTGTTCTCTTACTTCGGTGAAAATAGGAAATAGTTTGAGAGAAGAGAGCAAAACGGAAGAGAGTACAAGTTTCTTCATCAGCTAGGGTTTCAAGGTTTGCTAACTGAACAGTTAACTAGTAAAAGTGACTGACAGGCTTCATTGTGAAGCATACCATGTCAACTACTAGGAAATGATCTGTTAGTAATGCAGTTGAGTTAAACACTAAGTGTTCCATCTTAAATACTTCTTCCAAATTGTTCCCCTGAGTGTCCCAATTGACTGCCAGACCATTGAGTCCATATGAATAGGTTCAAGGGTTCAGGGTCATATCTGCTCCTCAGTTCACACATATACACAAATGTACGTACACACAGGTGTGAGAAGCACAATTTTATAGCACATGGCTATGCCAGTGTCATCAGGTTGTGGCAACAAATGCAATGCTTGGATGATCAATTTGTAACAATCATGTGTTTAAAACATCATGAGAGTCATCATCTTAAAAGAATAGTGCAACACTAGCTGAAAAATACACTCCTGGCTGAGAAAGATTGAATATATGCAGAAGACTGGCCATAGTTCTTTTACTATGCCATCCTCTGTATACATGATAACGAGCCTGGATTAGGACAGAAGTGCGTTTGACCTTAATTGGCCTCTTGTGAAATCAGAGGACATAGTACAGTATAGGGACCTGGCAAAGCAGACCACCTCTTTGCTGTCTTGCTTTATCAGACAATGGAAGACACAAGGTGACAATTATAATTTTTTGGTGTCAATGCCCAGATAGGCCTATTGATTTAAAATTAATACTATTTTCTTTCAGAGCCTTTGATCATAAAGGAGGAATGAGCATAGTGGAAGCTAATTGGTGACACATTCCATCTGTGTCATGGTATATAGTCTCATGCCTCAGGATCCACTAGGAAAATGATTGTTAGGTCTATCTGTATTTAACAAATACAAATTGAGCATCCCATATCCAAAATGCTTAACAACAGGAGTTTTTCAGAGTTTGGAAACTGTCTAAGAGGCTCTGAAACCTAAGACTATTTTGAAGGTCAGGCTAATGGCCACGATGGCTTAAATCAATTTAATTTTCAGAGTAGTCAATTCTTCTAAATAACTTATATCTTAAAAATTATATTTCAAGACCAGATACAGTGGAGGTCACATCTTTGATCCTGACACTAAGAAGTCAAGGAAGGTGGACCTCAAAGTTGAAGGCCAGCCTTGTCTACACAGTGAGATCTAGACTAGTCAGTACTACATAATAAGGCTCTGTCTTAAAACAATCAAACAAACAAATCCAACGTAGATTGAAAAGTTACCATGGCTGATAAAATACTGTATTTAACGTAGTCTTTGATGAGAAGTTGCAGTCTACAGGTAAAACCCTAAAACCAGAGAAGTGCAATCAACAAAGTTAAATCACCATGTAACTGATGGAATGTATTGCATTCAGTTCTCATTATGCAATTGATAAGGATGGTTTAAAATCTGAAGTTGTGTGGTGCTGTTCCGGTTGTACAGCAGTGGGTGGTAACAAATGCCTTCTGCTGGCTACTGCTGCCTCTTTTTCTGCTTCCTCTGTGTTACCTTTCCTGCTTTGTATCCTTCTCAGGTAAGTGGATGTAAGCATGTTAAAATTTTAAAACGCAAAATTAAAAATACTCTGCCTAGGCACTAGCTATGAAACTGATTTCTTCTTCATCTAATAAAGACATGCTTTCTTATCTGTTTTCTTTATAGGTATTTATGAATCTTACCTGAGCAAAATCAGTCATTAAAACAAAATTGAATATTTCATTATGAACCTTCTAAAGGTCTCATAGAAAACTAAATAAACCCTTTACAAAAACTAATCTAATAGCATGTACTATTTGCTGACAAAAAGGTAAACGGAATGAAGATTTGAATGCAGAATCTAGTGGCTATGTTAATCCAGAAAGATTGTACTTTCTGCACTGAAGGGATGAAGTAGTTTGGGTGGATTAAAAACTACAGAAGGAGGAACTAGAAGAAAAAAGAAAGTACAGAGAAGATTACTAGCAAGTATTGTTGAGAGATGGGGGAATGCAAATAATGCATTGCGAAGAATTCATAAAGGGTGACGTGGCTATTCCCAGGGATACATTTGCAAATGTCTACCCACATCACCTCTTCTCTTTCAACCAGGTCCAGGGGGTTCTGTCTAAATCAGTTTTCTTCACATTCACTTCTGGTTCTCGTCTCCCTTATATCTGCTCTTCTTTCATAGCTGCTTCTCTACTAAATTGCTTCTCTTTGTAAGGTGCAGAGGTACTGAACACTGGAATCAAGAGTCGTCCCTAGTTAGCACAAACAGAAACTCAACCCAAGTGAGTAGTTACTCATAAGATATTTATTGCCAGCATAAGCTATTTGTTGATGCCCATGGAAACAGCGTATTTCTGGCCAGAGAGAGATATCTATCTCCAGAAATGCAAGTCACAAGTAAAGTTACAGATGCTAAACAAAAATAAGAATGTCTTCCAGAGCCACCAGTTAGTTCCAATGTAGTACGTGCCTTCAATTCACAAGGAGGAGACAGCCTTAGATGGAAGCCCAAAGCATAGCAGAACGTTTTGGAATCTTTAGAAAACAAAATACAAAATGTCAATGCTGGATATTCTTGGCAAAACCTGGAATGACCTTCAGCAGCTTTCCAAATTTTTCACATTTTTCAAGGTTCCCAATATGAATAGAATACTCTGTGTGTGTGTGTGTGTGTGTGTGTGTGTGTGTGTGTGTGTGTTGTTTGTACCACTCTTTCTCTATTTCCCTATTATCTGTCTGTCTAGCTATCATCTATCTATCTATCTATCTATCTATCTATCTATCTATCTATCTATCCATCCATCCATCCATCCTTCTATCTATATCTCTTCCTTTCCCTCCCTGTCTACTTTTCTTCTTCTTCATCTTCTCCTCTTCTTCTTCTCCCACTCTTCCTCCTCCTCTGCCTCTTCCTCCCCCTCCCCTTCCCCTTCCTCTTCTGTCTTCTGACTGTTGCTTGGTTGGTAGGGTTGAGTATCTGCGGTGTGAATAGCTTGGGATTTTTTCACTTGTCTTTTAGTATTCTTCTCTTTCATCCCAGCTTCAAACAGTGGTCCACACTTTAGATTTCAGGTGAGCCTATTGACCTGTTTGTGAACAGTTTAAGCACTATTCTCCATCTCTAGAGTGTCTGGGTTATCAGCTATGGGCCTGAAAATGTTCCTAAAATATTTCCGGGTCCTTATGCTGAACCCAGGATCATACTGAGAGCCCTGCCTAATAGTTTCACTGAGCCCTCAACAAAGTCTCAAATCATTGGTAGTTTTAACCTGCCTTTTCATATGGATGACTGGTTGGTATATTCACAAACTAGAGGCAAATTCAACTTGGAACCAGGGGTGATCTTGACTAAGAGATGGTATCCGATGGTTGTCATAAGTAAGGTGGAGATGAAAATCATCTTAATAGAAATTCATCTCTTCTCAGAAGCTGGACGTCAAAAGGCAAATATCATTAGTGATGTAAGCCAGAAAAAGTGGAATTTAGGCTTCATTTGTTTTTCTGGTTGAATGAGAAATAGATGTAACCAGGGCCCAGAGCATACCTGCTGAACGCTCTGAGCCGCCATCTCTCAACAAGCATATATTTCCTTTGCACTCACCTGAAGGCATCAGTAATGATTAATATTGGTTGTCAACTAGACAAGACTTAGGTTGGACTAGGAGACAAGTCTCAGGGCACAGCTGTGAGGGATTATCTGGTTTAGATTAATTGAGGCTGGAAAACTCACCTTAACTAGAGATAGCAGTGTTCTGTGCTCCAGAGTCCTGGACTGAAGAAAAGCAAGTAATTGAGCTGGGCATAAGCATTCATCACTTCCTGCCTGCCGACTACAGATGCAGTGTGATCAGCTGACTTATGCTCCTGCCAACAGAGTTTCCCCACCATGATGGACCAGCCTGGTTACTTTCTGTCAAAGCATATTGTCCCAGCAATATACAAACCAGTATAGCGTGTTTTCTTTGATCCAGGTCTTATAGCTGGGATTGTCAGGCCTCCACCATATACCTAAGGCTCTATATTTACTGAATCTTCACAAGAAATCAACAATATAACTTCACATTCTCCATGTCCAACAAGGAAATGCGCCTTTCTTAACCTCTGTCTCCTTGTGTTGTCTGCCTCCCAGGATATTTTCTGTTCCCCTAAATCTACTGCTAGAACCAGATGTCCCCAAACTCCTATGTGAATATTAGGAATGAGATTGACTAGCATGTGTGGATTTATCTAATCCATTTAGCAATTTTTTGAGTGATATAGTATGTTCTAGGCATCTTTTCAACAGCAATTGAAATTGGCAAAGTTTTATGTTTTTAGGTCACATGGCTGTTGGGTAGTCAAGCTTGTTTGAAAGTGTCTATGGAGGGAGATGAGCCTTTTCTCTGCCTTCCTATCTCTATTCTGGTCTAGGTATTCTTGATTGACTCAACTTCTCAGCCTGCACTTTACTTACTCATGGAAACTTTTTTTTTTTGTTTCTATTCTGTGCTGGTCAATTTTTTGTCAACTTGACATAAGTTGTAATCACTTAGGAAGAGGTGACCTCACTTGAGGAATTGACTCCATAAAGTAGGCACGTGGTCAAGCCTGAAGTGGACAATTTTTTTTGTTTAATGATTGATGTGTTAAGGACCAGCCCATTATCCCTAGACAGATGTCTCGGTTTATATAAGAGCAAGCTATTGAAACACAGCCAGGAAACATCTCTCTAGTCTGCTTCAATTCCTGCCTTCAGGCTCTTGCTTGAATTTCTATATTAAGTTCTCTCAGAGATATACTGTGATGTGGAAGTATAAGCCAATTAAATCCCCTCCCCCCAACTTCCTTCTGGATACAGAGTTTACCCCAGCCATGGAAATCAAAAAGCACTGATTTAACACTACTACCTCTATATACTTGCCCAGTGCCTACAACCCTGCTTTTTGTCTTACGTTTCAGGTTCCCCATTCTCCCACTTTTGGCTACTCTTCCCTTACATCCAGCATGTTTCTGTCTCAAGGGCTTTATACTTTGTTCTGCACACATATGTCTCTTTTTCTACTTGGCTTTATGGTACTTGTATTCTATGGTCCTCCGATAAATACAACTGTAACCCATTCCCTAAGATACAATCCTACCCCCAAAGCACATGCTACTTCCTTTATTTAATGCTTATTTCTTTTCTTTTCTTTTCTTTTCTTTCTTTTTTTTTTTTTGATACTTTATTTACATTTCAAATGTTTCCCCCTTTCCAGATCTCCCCTTTGGAACCTCCCTGTTCCCTCCCCCCTCCCCCTGCCTCCATGGGGGTATTCCCCCACCCGCCCACCCACCCACTCTTGTCTTCCCTCCTTGACATTTTCCTATATTGGGGCATCTAACACCCTCCGGCCCAAGGGCCTCTCTTCTCCCTGATGGCCAACAAGACCCTCCTCTGCCACATATGTGGCCAGCCCCATGGGTCCCTCCATGTGTATTCTTTGGTTGGTGATCCAGTCTCTGGGAGCATCCAGGGGTCAGGTCAGTTGACACTGTTGCTCCATCCCTGGGGTTGCAAACTCCCTCAGCTCCTTCAGTCCCTTCTCCAACTCCTCCATCTGGGACCTCACACTCAGCCCTACGGTTGCTGTGAAGAAGTGACTATTGGGTATGATCAAAACATTTGTTTAGTGAGTAATGAGCCCTCAAAGGAGGAATGTCTTAATTTATGAGTTTAAATGGCCTAGGTTACTTTAAGAATTCTGAGACTGACATAATGAAGCTTAAAATATATAAGGAAAAATTGATATTATTTTCCATAATATTAGATAAGTCCATGTTTTAAATACACACTGAGGGACTTTGCTTGTATATAATTTGTATTTACCTACATAAAACGAATCTTACTTTCAATACCATTACCATTCACCTCTCATTTTATTTTACCATCATTAAGAAAATTTCCCATCTTCCAAGTTTCCTACATCCTGCCTTTCCCAACATTTCCAAGAATCAGACTCCTCTTATTTTCTCCCTCCATAATAAGATCAAGCACTTCTTAGTTATGATGTGATTATTTTTAACTGGATGAGGATCTTAGAGCAAAGAGAGATGCTGAAGCCAGAAGACAATGAGGCATGTTAAATCAAGAACCAAAGGCAGAAGAAAGACACAAGCCAACAGAAATCCTACCCATCAAAGTAGGCAGCCCTAGGTGTGCAGGGACAAGGGAAGCTGTGAATACTGAGTCACTTTGCCAATGATGAGAATTAAAATCTGCCTTTCAGTTCTGGAGTACTCTCTTCCTCAAATGAAGCCTGAAGTCCCCTAGGACAAAGTCCTGTCTGGCATGTGGTAGCTATATTAATTCTTTTTTTCTGTTACCAACTGTAGATTGAGTCCAGGATATTATACAGTTCACTACTCTGTGATATGTATAATACAATGTCTATCATTTAAATCTACATATGTATGTGCATACTATTAAAGTAATGGCTTATTGTTTATTTCATTCTCTCTCTCTCTCTCTCTCTCTCTGTCTCTGTGTGTGTGTATGTGTGTGTGTGTGTGTGTGTGTTTGTATACTCACATGCTTTTAGTGTGGAGTCCTGAATGACATCAAGTATTTTCCCCTTTATTTTTAAGAGAGAAACTCTAGTTGAACCTGGAACTGTTGCTTGCTGTGGCTGGCCCTCAAGCCCCAGGGAGTCATCTGTCTTTACCTCTCCAGTACTGAGTTTATAGGCTTCTGCCATGAGGCATTGTTTTACAAGACTGGTAGAGACCAGACTCAGGTCCTCATGCTTGCCTTGTGTTGCAAACACAGAGCCACCTCTTCCACCTCCTGAATTTCTTCTAGATATAAGCTATTTCTATATCCTTGCATATATTTTCAAATCTTTTACAAATATTAGATTCAAGAAAACATATTATTTTGGATTCATATTAAATTGTGCAAAACAAAGAATGTTCTTTGACTTTGGTACTGGCTTTGAATGTGATCATGACTTTAACTTCACTCTAGAGTATGGATCTGATAATGGGGTATTATCTCTGCTAATATCTCAAAGATTATCTAGTACTACGAGTTTCCACAATCCAGTCTCTCCACCACAAGGAATCTGCTCATTCAGTCTATTTCCCTCACTGATCAAAGCAGTAAGAAGTAAAGCTATAAAGTAGTATCACAAATGACATCAAAAATGCTTTTGGGCTTTTATGTTTAGATTTAGTAGTCTTTGTCAAGCATTGGGGTTTGTTCATTTCACTTCTTGGGGTAAACTTGGTAATGTTTGAGACCACATTACCAAAGCCTACGTTTCGAAATGGAGCTTTATTAAAATGAACTATAGATGTAATGAATGTAATTACATGGATATGATCCATGGACTAGACAGAGATTTGTGTCTCACTCTTTGTCAAGTCTTATTGGAAGAATAAAGTGGAGCACATGATGAGGCCATTTTCCCATCCTGTTCTGTGAATGAAGACTCAGATGATCACTAGTTAATATTGCATCATCATTATTACCTACTAAATAGCTAAAATATAAGTCATGCCCAGCTCTAATTGCTGTCATTTCTCTGGCTTTGTTTATAAGACTGTACAACTCACAGAAACACACAACTCAGGACATGTATTCAAATCCTGTCTCTGCAAACCATAAACCTAAATTCAATCCTAATTCAGTAAGCCATTTACTAAGTGATGTGGACAACTTTGGATCTCCAGTGAGCCCTTCTGATGCTCTTGCGTGCATTTCAATATCTGTCTTCTGGGGAATCAGTATTCTGGATCATTCTAATATTACTCAAACACACTTGTATATGATTGGTAGTTTTCTGCAGCCTCCTACTTTATTTTGATTCTGCAGTGTTACTAATTAAATAAATGAATGAATGAATGACTTATTCATTGATTGTTTTAAGGTGAAGCAAGAAGCATATTTGAAAGAAATACGGAAAAAATATTTTGAGCCCATTTGAGAGAGGGTAGATGTAATGTGTTTGTAAGATTTTTTATTCTATTAATGAAAACATTTGTATTTGATATTACTAAACGTTTTCTGCCCTTTGTAACTTGCTACTTAAGGGAAAGAACAGGGCAAGCACATCTAGAGAACAGCCCATTCCCACCTCATGGCTGCACACTTCATGAACTGTGACCCAGCATATTTCCAGCTCATGGGTACACACTTCATAACCTGTTACACAGCCCACTCACCAGCTGTGACACAGCCCATTCCCACTTCATGGCTGCACACTTCATGACCTGTGACCCACCATGTGCCCACCTCATGGCTTTATACTTCATGACCTGTGACCCACCATACACCCACCTCATAGCTTCACACTTGGTGACCTGGAACACAGTCACTTCTTAGTTTATTTTGTGTTTGTGTAGGATTGCTCATAGGCTGAGCTTATATCATAAGTGCTTTAATACTACATTTAAGACCTTCTTCCTAAATATGTTTGCACTAATTTTCTATTATTTTTAACTGCAAAGAAAATTGTAAGAAGCTCATGTTGTTTGAAATTCATATATTTTAGGACAATAGATACTGCTGATTAGCAGGTCAATTACCTTATAACGCCTCCTCCTCTGTTTTGGGCAATAGTTCAATTCTGCTTTCTTTCTCCAGGGTGTGAGAATCTCTTTTCTACACGTAAATGACTTTTACTTATTATGCTATATCTAATAGTGTGTGATCATATGTTAGTAATCATACATTATAGGTAATGAAATATTTGCATATTTAATACATCATCTCTATTCTGTGAAAACCGAGAACACTAAGAGAGTCTATTCACTCTTTCTTTGCTTCCTTCTTGTCCACCTCTCAGCTTTGCAAGTTAATAATGAGAGGAGAGAGTTACAGCAGTGAGCACATGCATTTTTCTGTGGCAGGTTAGGTTGCTCTGTACCTTTTTCTTAACAACTGTCTTCTGTACATCGTTATCACCCCTACTCATAGATGGGTAAACATAAATTTACAAAGATTAATTAACTCTGCCAAGGTCACATGTTTTGGGTGATGAATATACACATAAAAATATATGTGATAGTGAAAATGTGAAATCCAGTGCAAAGCTCCACAGCTCCAGAGTGACCATCCTAACTGTAGAGAACAGCGGTTCTCATCCTTCCTAGTCCTGTGAATCTTTAATATACTTCCTCCTGTTGAAGTGATCCTCAACCATAAAATTATTTCATTGACACTTCATAGCTATAATTTGGCTACTGTTAGAACTCATAATGTAAATAGCTGATGTGCAGTATATCTGATATGTGACCCCCTAAGGAGTTGTGGCCTACAGATTAAGAAATGCTGGTATAGAAGCTCATTGATATGTATAGATTTTCATTCCAGTTAATGTCAGTTTGTGATGTATTTTTAATTGTAAGTTTATTTCATAGAAAAGTTTCTAAGAAACATAAATTAATAGGTGAGTGTTTATGCAGAAAGCAGTTTGACAGTAGCACAAATAGCCCCTAGTTATCTCTCACAGTCTTAGTTTTACATTGTTTAAGACATGGAACCAGCTCATTCTTCTTCTTAACTACAACTAAGTCTTCCACAACATCACTGGTTGTAACTTGTTTAAATAAAACAATAGATCTTTCATTATTTAAGAGTCATTTACTTTGTGTGAAGACCTACATAACTGATTGTGATATTGGTCTTGGTTGTCAACTTGACACAGCCTGAAAGAAGGAACCACAACGGAATAACTGACTTTGTCACATTGGCCTAGGCATATTTGAAGGCATTTTCCTAATTGCTGGCTGATACGGGAGGGTCAATCTACTGTAGACAGTATAATCCCTATGCAGGTAGTCCTGGGTTATACCAAAAAATACAACCGAGGCTAATCAGAAAGCCAATCAGTAAGAAGCATTCTTCTGTGGTCTTGCCTTCAGTTCTTGCCTCTCTGTGCTTAGCTGGCTTCCCTCAGTGATGGAGAACACTCTGCAAGCCAAGTGAAATATTTCTTCCCCAAGTTGTTTGTGGTTATAATGTTTTAACACAATGATAGAAGGCAGGCCAGGACACTGACTATAGATAGGAGAGATAGCAATACAGTGTTGCTTCCTATGTGTGCTAGCATACGATTTTCTCAGATTCAAAGTTATTTGCATTGTCTCATTTTATTTTGTATTTTCAGAGATTATTTTTTTCTGGGAAAATGTTAGTAATCTTTTCTTAAATAATACAGTCTGTTGTATTTTTAGTGAAGTTAGAATTGAAGCCAGGTTTAAGTGCTACTGTCAAATTGCCTCCCCCCTCCCTATAAGAACTCACTTATTACTTAAGTTTCTTATAAAGTTTTACACTAAACACTTGCAAATATAAAAAGCATCACATACTAAAAGTAACCAGATGGAAAGTTTATACATCTCAAGGGCTACAGCTTGCACCAGTCTCACCAATATTTCAGTAAGCTCTTACTGGAATAAACTCAAGAACCTTGATTCACTATCTGTGATTTTATTTCTCTGCTCCTTCCCATGTATGCAAACATGTCTAAGTTATTGGGACACTTCACTGAGTGTCCCAACAATAGTAACATGACCAAGTCTCAAGGTTGAGTACATCTTCATCCTGTTTATAGGACGTTGCTGTGGTGACAGTGGGTGTCTCTTTTTAAGCTATGTGTGTTTTCTAACACATATTTATTCTCAATACAAAGGCCAGCACAGGATAAGCACAAGTTCTACCTCTCAGATGCATTCAGCTCCTAGTCACGTTCTGCTTTTGAGACTGACTTGTCAACAGACAATGACAATTCTCTTCCCAATTTATTTATTAAATTTAAGGATCATATTTCATAATAAACTTTATATTTTAGAATAGTCTTAGATTTAATGATATATTGAAAAGAAGGAGAGTCCAAGGGCCTATCATTGATTTTTTATTAACAATTTTCATTATCATATAGTTTTATAGAAACCAATGTTGGTCTTTGATCAACTTAGGCTTAGTTTTTGTGCAAGGTGATCTGGGTCTAATTTCGTTCTTCCACATGTGGATGTCCAGTTTCTCTGGCACTATTTATTGAAAATCTTATCTTGTTGTTAGTGTAAGTTTTTTTGGTGTCTTTGTTGACTGTTAAGTGGCTATAATTATTCACACTCATATTTGGATCTTCTGCTTTGTTCCATTAGAGTACATGTCTGATTTTGTTCCAGTACCACATTGTTCTTACTGCAATGCATACTGTGTGTTGTATATTGTATGTTGTATGTTCTATGTTGTGTTTTGTGTGTTGTGTATTGCATATTGCTTGTTGCATGTTTTGTGTTGTATGTTGTATATTGCATATTGAGCATTATATATTATTCTATATTGTTTCACTGCAGTATAATTTGAGGTCTGAAATGATAATCTCTCCAGTATTGTTCATTTTGCTCAGAACTGTTTTGGATTTTTGGAGTTTTCTGTGAATCTATATGAGTTTTAGAATTTTTTCCTATTTCTGTGGGGAATGAGATGGGGATTTGGATTACATGGAATCTGTCAATGGCTGTGCTATAGTGGCCATTTTCACCATGTTAATTTTATGAACCGGTGGGCCTGGGATGATTTTCATATTCTAGTGTCTTCTCCCCTCTCTTTCTTCAGAGATTCAAAGCTTTCATTGTAGAGCCCCTTCATGTCCTTGGCTAGGTTTATTTACTGATATTTTGTTTGATGCTGCTGTGAATTGAATGTGTTCATAATTTCTTCCACTGAGTGATTTTTGTTGATAGATAGAAAAACTGTTGATTTTTGTAGGTTGGTGTTCTGTCTTGCCACATTGCAGAAATTGCTGATAACTTCTAGAAGTTTTCTTTTAGAATTTTAGGATCTCTTATAATAGTATCCTGTCATTTAGAGATAAGGGAGAGTTTGACTTCTATTTTTCCTATTTGTGTTCCTTTCATTTCTTGCTGATACCTTATTGCTCATAAAAACAATAGTGTAAATAAGGAGGGAGAATGAAAAGCCCTGTCTCACCCTGATCTCAGTGGGGTTCCTTCAAATTTTCTGCATTTAGGATGGTTTTGGCTATGACTTTGTCGATTACAGATTTTAGTGTGCTGAGGTATCCTGAGGCTCTATACCTATAGGACTTTTATCATGACAGTGTGTTAGATTTTGTCAAAGGCGAAGCATTCTTCTAATGTTTTTCCTGTTCAAAGCTTCAGAGAAAATCTGTGTATTCCTGAAATAATTTTGCTCCTGGAAAGTTTTCATCTGCTCTGCTCTTCTCTGTTCATTATTTGTCATTTGTTTTTTTCCTGTGTGTTACCCTTCACCAGTATAACAGAGAATTATACTGATTATTTTAATTACTGGATTAGATTTCTTTTGCAGCCATTAAGCATGTTTTTCTGAAATATCTTTTTCTGTACATGGCGAACTAAGGATTTTGTTAAAATTAGGGGTGGCATGGAAGAGAAATTAAGCTTCCTTGAATTTGAAAACTTTCCAAGTTACTAAATGCACATTGCAAGAATTATAACAGTCTATGCATTATCTGGTCCTGGGAACAGCTGCTCTGACCTTTGCACACTGGCCTTTCTTCTGTTCCACTCCATATTCATACAGGGGAATTCAGGGTTTCTTTCTAACTCTGTTACTTTCATTACACCCCAAAGTGTTTGTTTTTCATTATGGTTATATATGTGTATAGGGGGAGGTGTATGTGCCTGTAAGTATAGTACCCATACAGTCTAGAAGAAAGCATCAAACCCCATCAGACCCTATGGAGCTGGAGTCACAGGCAGTTGTGTGCACCCAACTTTGTTGTTAGAAACCAAGCTCAGATTCTTAGCAAAAGCAAAATGTATACTTAACCACTGATCAGTCTCTCCAATCCATCATTGCTTAATTTCTTCTGAGTGTGTTATATCAGTGGGCAACACAAGAACCCCTCACTCGTTATTTTAATCTCCTTCACCTTCCACCTTCTATAAAAATTATGGTTAACATACAGGAGAGGTGAAGTTCAGCGATTATTTCAAGACTTCTTCAGTGTTCCTATCTCCCTTTTATGGGAGGGAGTGCTGTAGGTTTGCTACTTCAATTGTTTCAATAGACTTCCTCTGTAATAAAAATTATTCTGTCATTAGTATGCTAGAACATTAACATCATGATTCTGTGTTTTTGACAAATATGAATGTATTTGGTTTTAAGAGATCTCTTGGAGTGTCCACTTTGCTGAAATTATTTCTTGCTTGTGAGTCATCTAATGGTATGCTATAGGTAGGAGTGTCACTTATGATATAGCTTAATGTGTGGCTATGTGTGTATGCTCAGAGGAACAAACACCTACATATATGCATATGAGTATTTAGGTATGAAAATTTAAACCCTCTCAATGTAAATTTTGGAAAGAGGGGTTTAGATGTAAATGCATTTTTGGTTCAAATAGAAATCAAATGAAAATTTAAAACCATGGCAGAAAATGCAAACATCTTATCTGAATAACTTACCTCTGCACAGATGGAGTCAGAAGTTTGGTGTGGGAGCCAGTATATACCTGCAGAGAGAAAACATTTTATGGATCTAGTTCCTTTGCAAGAAGACTGCCCTATTTGTATGAATTTTCTCCCAGATTCTTAAGAGTGATCTTTCCCAAGGCTCCTGTGGTTCTTTCTCAAGAGCCACATTTTGTAAAACCATTTCTTAACTTGTCTGTATCCTCTTCCAAAGCTGAAGAAAGTGTCAATAGCAATCTCATGAATCCACGCAAAAAACAGTGTTGAGGGTGCTTCAGCAAGTCAAGGTCACATATGACGTAGGGTTCAAAGAAGAACAAAGCAACAGAAATTGCACAAAGAAAAATAAAATCCACCTTCAGTAACTTGCTCAGGAGGGCCGGCTTGGTGAAGAAGTTGTTTAGTCAGGGTTGCTGTGTTTATTACTTTTAGGCACACTAATTTTATTTTAGGAATTAAACCTAATAATTGTGCTTTGCTTTATTTGAGGTTACCTTATTTGCAATGATTTTCCCAGCACTTGAGGGGATAGATTTCATTAAATCCAAAGAGAGCATTTGTTTTAGCTTAATAATACATGTGAGTCCCCAAACAGTAAGTTGGTTATATTTAAATATGATCATGTGGGGAAAGCCATAATTGTTATAGCCCATAAATGCATGTGAAATGGTAAAATGGTTGTAGAACCTATTGATCCCACATAAGCAGAAGCAGAGTGCATTACTTTTAGAAGCTCAAATGCAGCAATAGCTAACAAGAAATTACTATACATTAAACTCCTACCTCTCTCAATGTATTTCAAGAGCCCTCTTACTGAGAAATATCTATAAAAAGCACGTTCATCTGTGCATTTAATATCAAAGTATCTTAAAGATAATGTTTGAAGCAAGGAGATTCTCCTGACTTTGAATTCAAAGCGTGATTTTAAGGCTAGTGCTCTTACTTCCATTCCCTGTGATAGGAATGAGTTTTAAAACTGAGAACAAGTCAAAGAATAAAGCCTACTGTCTACTCTATTAGGAAATGGCCATAATTACCTAATTTCTAGTGGAACTCTTGTTTGCTTCAGTGAGGTTGCTTTTTTTGTATCTTCCAATATCATGGCGTTTTGTAACATATCACTAAAATGTAGTGACTATTGATTTACCGCATATGTCATAAACCATGACAAAAAATTACTACCATCTCCTCTTCCAAGTAGAATTTCCTATTTTGTATTACAAGCATGAGGTTGCTCTTCCTTTCCTGAAATATCAGGCTGTTTCGGAACAGTTTTACCTCACTCTATGATGGACTACTCACTTTCCAGTGATGGATTGGAAGCTGCTGTCAGAAATTTTGGATATTAGTAAGCTAGATGAAAGGCGGAGCGCTAATTTATAACCCACCCGATGATCTCCCAGATCTCAAGCCTTGGCACCAGTAACAGCAGAAGCACATCGAAGTCAAGATAACTCTTTAAAGGACTATGCCTCCTCTTGTCTCCTGGAAAAATCCCAGGTAAAAGACATTATCCATTTAAACTTCCTTTCCTAACTCATGACATTAAGCTGAAATTTGAGCCACAAGGTACAGTTAGTGTCTAGAAGTTCATCATTTACTTTTTTCAAGGAGGGATTTCAGGTAACATAATGTCAAGACAAGGTTCAGGGCAGTTGTGAGTAACTATTTTCAAAGCTTAACTCAGAAGAAGTTACTAGAATCAATGATGGAGAGAGTGAAGTAGATATCTGTTGTATCCATTCCAGAACTCCCAGTTTGGCCTCTGACCCAGCCCTTGCAACTGTGGCCAGATCCTGATTCTGTCTTCAGTCAGCCCTTAGAGGTCCAGTAAACAGCTTATGCCCATTTCTCATGATTTCCTAGCCAATGACCCAACCCTGTGTACTGTAACTCATGTATCTCTCTTTGACTGCTCTCTCTGTTTTTCACTAATTATTGGTTGTTTTGACATCATTGGAGCCCTCAAACCTGATAAACATATTCCATAAGATGCAATTTTAAATGAATGGCTATTTTTCCATCAGTTCCTCTATAGACATTAAAACTTCTCAGAGGCCCTCTGAGTTGAGACTCAATTGTATAAAATAGAATTTACATTATTAGACACACACACACACACACACACACACACACACACACAACACTTTTCCCACAGTAGTTTTAGAAAAGGAACTGTGATCTCAACCAGTGGAAAACAACAGATTACAAGTCAGAAAAAATGCATCAAAAAAACATGGACAAACTCTTTATCTTGTCCTAATTCTTTAACAACATGGCATTTACAAGGTTATTGAAATCGATCTAGTCATGCTTTAAAGTGTATGAGAATATATAAGTGCCACAAAGGACTCTTCAATTTGCCAATTAGGTAAGCAATTCTACCCAGCTGTTACTCTTTGAACCACAGCAATGTATAAGTAAAGTATACATAAAGGTGCAATAGTGACACTCACATGTTTGTGGTGACCACCAGCTCTTTAATTGAACTTAAGGCCCGTTCAGCAGGAAAGAAATTATGCCTGGTATCAGACAGCTAGCCAGATAGACAGCTCTACCCTGAGATAGAGAAGTTATGGAGAGTAGCAGAGAATCTACTACCATCACTTGCTAGACAAGCCTAATTCCTTAACTTCATCTGAATCTTTTCTTTTCTTTTTTATTTTTATTTTTTTGTAGTTTTTTTTTTGAGACAGGGTTTCTCTGTGTTGCCTTGGCTGTCCTGAAACTCACTGTGTAGACCAGGATGGGCTCGAACTCAGAAATCCGCCTGCCTCTGCCTCCCAAGTGCTGGGATTAAAGGCATGTGCCACCACTGCCCAGCCTGAATCTTTTCTTAAATGCCACAATTAACTGTAGATATCACTGCTCATCAACGAGGCTTCCCTCTGCAGAACATAGAGAGTATTACAGAAAGCTACAATTAGGAACATTTCAAAAATCAATGTATTGTAAGAAGTCCAGTCCCAAGGGATACATCCACATCACAGCTCTATGTCTATGTATTGTAAGAAGTCCAGT
>JADRCH010000031.1:18208060-18264938 GCA_019843965.1 Rhynchomys soricoides | reverse complement strand
GAAGTCCAGTCCCAAGGGGTACATCCACATCACAGCTCTATGTCTATCTCTTAGGGGACATCTTGGAAGAGGGGATGGAAAGATTCTAAGAGCCAGAATACAAGAAGTCTAGTGTGAGGCCATCTTGAAAATGTCATAAACTAGAGCTGAAAAGTGACAATATCAGTCGATATGCTAAGGCAGAAGGGGGAAAAAATCTTGTCCTAGAGAAAGAATTATAAATTATAAACAAAAATTGACTTAATGGAATGTGCTTGTGTGTGTGTGTGTGTGCACGCGCGCCACACACACACAAAGTATTTAACAATAGTAAGCAAAGAAAAAGAGACTCAATTTGAGAATGTGTTCATGCAACATGGGAGGAAGAGCTTGAAGGTTGGAAAGGGAAGGGAATAAGTAGTAGTTTAATAAAACTGTAAAAATAAACAAGTATTTAAAACTTAAAACATTATGGCCTAGATTATAACATTAAGATCCATTTATCTGCCCAGAGACAGAGGTGTTCTCATTGCGACTAAGCAGGTGTATGATTTGGTGCTGCTTCAAGCAACATCATAGCTATCTAACACTCTCATTTAAATGCTCAGCACAAGTGCTCACTAACCCAGTACGTCTCCCACAGAAGATATGGGTGTTCCTTAAGCACATGAACCGAAATCTCTACTTGGAGACAACCTGCATATCTACTCAGAAGCAAAGAGTCTTCCGGGCTGAAGAGTTCAACGGAAACTTTGTTCAAATAAAGACTATGCAGCAGAGCTCCAGAGTTCATCATGGACTTTGTAAGGCTCTCACCTCCTGGGTCTGGCACCTCCAAATGCAAGATCCTGCCTCTCTGGAAATGCTTACCTAAGAACTCAGTTCTAGCAGCTTCTTTGAGTATATCCTTTGTCCTAAACTGCTGACTAAACTGATCTTTAGTCCTCAAGGAGGGACGATGCCAATGAGCCTGTAATCCAAAGAGCAGACCGCTTCCTGAAATTTCTCCATTTCTTCTGATAAAAGTTATGTGATTCTCTTGCTGGAGGGTGGGGGAGGGTGGAAGACCAGAGATGATGAGCATCCTGTCTCACGAAATGTGAGCAACCCATACCAGGTGCACAGCTATTGCACTTTCAAAAGATCATAAGTTTTAAAACTCTGTCTGTTGAGGACTGATTGAATGCTTTGCTGTCAGATTAACTTCAGTTAGGGCACTATTTTCAGGGCCAGTATTATCAGCTTCTCCTGTTGAAAAGTAATAAATGTGCTCTAGAGAGTTTTCAGAATGTATAAAAAGGTATCTCATTTTGTTACTAAGATACAGTATGAATACCTGCAGCATTTTATAAGATAAGCTTAGAAATAATAAAATTGTTGTTGGGGATATCCAGCGGAATTAAGAAACCTGAGATGGGTTTCAGAACAGCTACTGGTCATGAGATTCTCTTGGGAACCCTGATGTCTTGGTTAGGAGTTTTAACCTAACACCACAGACAAAAAGTATGTTGGGGAAGAAAAGGTTTACTAGGCTTACACTTCCAGATCATAGTTCATCACTGGAGGAAAACAGGACAGGAAATCAAACAGGGCAGGAACCTGGAGGCAGAAGATGCAGAGGTCAAGGAGGGTGTTGCGCACTGTCTCGTTTCCCATGGCTTGCTTAGCCAGCTATTTTATAGAATCCAGGACTACCAGCTTGGGCATTGCACCACCCACCATGGGCTGGCCCTCCCCCATTGATCACTAATTGAGAGAAAATGCATTACACCTGGATGTCATGGAGGCATTTCCTCAACTGAAGTTCCTTTCTTTCTGATGGCTCTAGCTTGTATCAAGTTGACACACAAAGCCAGTCAGAACACCTGAATTAGTACTGATCTGTGGAAGAGACAGGGACTTGTCTGTTTCCTAAGCTACATGGCCATGAGAATAAATGACTGCATGGACATTGATATTTTAGTGGTAAAACCAGAAATTTCATAGAAGGGAGATTGATGTAAATGGGTGAGGCAGGCAAACATACAAATAGCTAACCAACCTTGGACTCCACTTCGTTTGAGTTATGTCCCTGGCAGCCTAGTTCCTTTTCTTGCACACACTGGGCACACTCGCCCCTCTCCATATCATGAACCTAAAATCCTGTTTGTGCACCTCTCCTGAGCAATGGAACAGCTTTCTCCCATCCTCACACTAATTACACAGAGAGCTTCTATTCTATTCAAATATATTTCCTCTTATACATCTGGGTACAAAAGATGGAATGGCTAATCTGTCTTTAGTGCAGGAGCAATAAAGATAAAACTGTGTCCCAAAAGAAACTTTTAAGAGAAAGCTATTTAACATATGTATATGTATAATTAAATTCGGATACATTATGGTCAAAGACAGAAACAGTACAGAAAGTGATTATGTTACCTAATCTGGTGATCAAAACAGAGGACCATCTTCACCACAACCTTTCATAATTAAATTGCTCTTTTTCTTGAGTCGCATGAAAGGAAGACCCCATTTAAAACTGAGCCCTTGAGTATATTCTCTTAGACACCCACTGTTCTGTTGTAATATGCTTGGATCTTTTCTGTTATTCTGCTTTAAACAAAGTTCACTTGCTACTTTTTCAAATCTGTGTCAGCTTTTATTTCAGTTCTTTAAATATAAGTCAAGAACTGAGAAATGCCTGGCTCTAACCAGAGGTTGCAAGACAAGATCTTACAGTATACTGTAACTCTATAAAATTTAGATATTTTGATTAAAAGATTAATTCATTTGAATTAGCACTTTAAGTACATAGTAGTAATTATTAGCCATGATCTAGCAGCTTTAATATTAACAAAGACTAGATCATTCAATCTTTCACTTTTTGAGACTGTTTATTATAAAATTATGCGATAGTTTTTCTGCCTGTAACCTGAATCTAGAAAGTACTATTCTGAATTATAGTGGATTCATTTTCAGTGATGAGATCATCAAACTTTACCAAAGAGTAGAACTTACTCCATGTGGCACAACAAGAGAGAAAAGATGCTGGGACCCAACAACTCAATTTGGTGATTCTATTCACTGCTAGTCATGACAATGAGGCCAGTTAGTTTTCCTCTAAGCAAGGAAAATACAAGCAGAAGGAACCTAAATATAAGAAAAACATGTATGGTGTATTTGGGCGCTGAAGAGGTTAAATAAAAGTAAACTCTAGACCAGTCAAAGCTTATACAGTAAGAGCAAGGACTAGTGAGAGAAGTCCAACATCAATCAGGGTCATAAATAGGAAGAGCTCTCTAATTGAAACTGAAAACCCAGCGTTCCCCATATGAGGCATTTCTCTATCAAAATTCCACTAGAGAAGATAAAAGTAGGTTGATAAAGCTAACAGAAAAGATTAAAGGCTCATATCAAGCAGTTCTCAAAATAAAAGGCAAACAAGTCCAAGCACCACATACACAAAGTGGGAAAAAATGAGCAAAGGCTGCATATGACTGCAGAGATCAAGTACACAGCAGTAGGCAGGGAACTTCAAAGCAGTGAGGCAAAATGTTGGCCTTATGACAAACTAGTAAATAAACAAATAGCTAAGTAAATAAAATGAAGAAACACAGCTGAGGGTGGAGAGGTGTATGCAGTTGATATCTATGACATCGTTGTTTAGGTGATAACTGTATCTTTCTATCAGTAGCACAAAACAAATTTTTATTATGTGCAAAAGAAATTATACACAAATCCATTACTGGCTCTAAAAAGCTACAAAGAGAAGTATGTATAGAATGATTTATTGTACATGTAATGTAATATGTTTGCACATATGCATGTACTACCTAGCCATATGACATGAAAT
Source organism: Rhynchomys soricoides (assembly GCA_019843965.1). Lineage (NCBI taxonomy): Eukaryota > Metazoa > Chordata > Mammalia > Rodentia > Muridae > Rhynchomys > Rhynchomys soricoides. Next base: position 18,261,127 of record JADRCH010000031.1, on the reverse strand, counting down.
ATGATCACATTTCCCTAGAAAATGGAAAAATAAAACTAGACATTTATTAATCTGTAATGTGTGTGGCCTGGGGCAGTTTGCGGATAGCCCAATGAGGAGCATATCTAAGAAAGAATCCATACAATAAGAAGGAAGAGAAAAATAGGATAGAATCTAAAATACATGTAAAGGTTCCTGTTTGTGGAGTTCTATTCAATTCTAACCTCTAGAATTTAGTAGCAGCTTGTCATAGGTGAAGTAATTTCTAATGAAATAATGCCTTTGCAGAATTTGAAATGTTGTATTAATCTCTTATTAATCTGTGTTTGGTAAGCATGAATACTGGCTTTTACCTTTGCATTTCTGACTTTGCCAAACTTGTGAAATTCTATTAAGAGTCTTCAATGTTTCTTTAAGCCACACTAATATCACTGTAACAGTGAAACATCCCACCTTCTGTCTTAGAGCTATTTCTTCACGAAGGAAAATGTCTCTTTCAGGAGGAAGAGGGTAAAGTCCTGAAACCAGGGAGATATACACACTTCTTATGTATGGGAAAGCTAAAGTTTCAAGATTCACCAGGGACCCTCCCCAGAGTGATAGAAACAGAAAACAACTGCTCTGGCTAGGGCAGAGGCTTGGACAGCTCAATTTACAAGAGAGCCCTGAAGTGTGGAGCTGCCTGAAAGTCCTGCCCAGAACTCCAGGGGTGCAGCCTTGGGGAACACCTTTGTTGTTGGGGTGGACTCTTCAGTGATACAGTTGTCTGTGAAGCCTCTCTTTTCTGTAAGTAAACCCTCATTCATAATTTTGTTAGTGATTTCAAAGCATTAGTTATTTGGTCTGTCTTGCGTTGTCTGTGTTTAGGGTTGTGTGTGTGTGTGTGTGTTGTGTGAGTGTATGTGTGTGTGTACCTGTGTGTGTGGTGTGAGTGTGTGTGTGTGTGTATGTGGTATGAGTGTGTGTGTGTGTGTATGTGGTGTGAGTGTGTGTGTGTGTATGTGTGTGTGGTGTGAGTGTGTGTGTGTCCCTAGGAAGTGTCTCTCGATGGCTTGTGGAAAGTCCTGCCTTTTGCCATAGTGATGGTGTGTTTTACTTTTCTGGTATCATGTATAAAACTAACTCATCTACATCATAGGAACATCCACCAAAAATCATTTCTAGTAGAATTTGTCACTATGTAAATAATAAGCAACAAACTGTCTCTATGTGTCATCAGAGGTTTTGCATAATAAATTTATATAAGAATACATTTTTTCTATAAGATAGTTTGCAGCATATCTTAGTCATTAATAAGTATCCTAAAGATCATGAGGTTTGCATGTGAGGTACATTGAGGCTCTCCATGACAGAAATAGTTGCAAGACCAATTGTATAAAACCTCATTAAAATCAGAATTCAAGGAACCAAAGAAAACTTTAATTAGCCAGTTTGGATTCTCTAATATTTTGTTTGATAATATTAAAATTTTTATTTGTCTAGGGAATACTGGTTGTTTTGAACTAAGCAGTTCTCTGAACAAAGGCAGTGGTTTAATGAGGGGTTAGCTCCTGAAGGCTTGTTGCAACTTTATCGAGAATTGCCATTAGGGACTGTTCAGTGAAAACTATAATTTAGCAAACACAAGACAGAGGAAAAAAAACTCAAATTCTTTCAGAAATGTCTATTCAACTGAGAATGTGTCTAAATGTTTGAAGCAAACCTTGACTTCCAACTAACTGTAGAGAAAGATGAGGTAGAAAACAGGTGAACTGCTCCTTACAAATAAAGAAATAACCTTGAATAACTTATGGCTGAATGGTGGGGTCCACTACTTTAATTTCAGTTCTCAGGAAGCAGAGGTAGGAGGATCTCTGAGTTTGAGGCCAGACTGGAATACAGAGTTTCAGGTCAACCGGACTACAAAGTGAAACACTGTCTTGAAAAACCACAAGTAAGAGTAAATTAAAAAGTAAAACCAAAAAGAACTAATGAGCTCTCTCCAAAACAAAAGAAACCTAAAAACACACAATATGATATCTTAAGTGTTGGCATTTAATCTAGGCTCTGTGGCTGCTTGCTCTTCTCTCTCTCTCTCTCTCTCTCTCTCTCTCTCTCTCTCTCTCTCTCTCTGCCTCTCTCCTCTCCTCTCCTCTCTATACTCTGAATAAAGTCTATTCTGTACTATACCAGGCTGGTATCTCAGGGGGGAAGGAGTGCCTCAACATGGGCCATAGAAGCACCCTATCCCCCCACACCATACCAAGCCTCCTACAAACATATCCTTCTTTTACTTTTAATAAAGCACAGTATTAAGTAAATAAATTTGGATGAAATACATGCTACTCTTTCATTTTATTAACCATGGAAAATGGCTTTAATTCTATTCCGTGGTTAACTGGAGCTTTAACTGTTAAGAATTTCTTGCTTCTGGTTCCTTGTCCTGCTCACTTAGGGTTACTGTTCTCTTTAGATGTAGAGCAGTCTCCTACAGAAGATCGGTTTTTCTTACTGTTTACTAGAGAAATCATGATGTAAACTTAAGTCTATCTACTGTTTAGAACAAAGGCAAGGATCACCAACTATTCCTATAGGAGAATACATAAACTTAGGTGGTTTTTTGTTGTTGTTGGTTTTGGTATTTGTTTGTTTTCTGTAGTTGTCAAGTGCTATAAATTTTCCTGTTAGGATAATACCTCAAAAATTTTGTAATGTTATGTTTTAATTTTCATTCAATCCTTAAATTTGATTTTCCTTTTCTTCTTGATTTTTTTTTCTTGATCCAGTTGTCATTAAGGAATGTCTTCAGTGTCCATGTGTTCTTGTACTTTGTGTTCTTTCTGCTGCTGTTGGTTTCCAACTTTGTCCCTCGATGCTTACAAAGGAGGCACAGTGTGATTCAATTTTCCCATATTTATTAAGATTTGCTTTGGATATTAATGTATAGTCCTTTGTTGAGCATCATTTCATGAGTTGCCTGTATTTTGGAATGGAAAATGCTATGACTAATGGTATAACAGTAATGTAATCCTGGCTAACATAAAGATAGGTTTGTTCTTTGAAATCTGTTGAATTCTGTCTAACAATAGAGGTCAGAAACCTAACAGAATTTACTGAGTATTATTATAGCATTGCCCTTATTAAATTAGAGAAGACTTTGAGGGAATTTGTAATGTTTCAATTTCTAAAATTAAGCAAGAACCAAAGGAGAAGCGTGTTAGTGCTCTTAACAGATAGATAGATATTACTGTGTGCAACAGCCAGGGTCATTAGTGTGAAGCTGTTGGTAGGTTTTAGAATTCTAAAATAACTGGTTCCTTCAGCAACACCTCTGAAGGTAGAACTGAGGCCTGAGACCCTGCCTTCTCTTTCTCATCCCTGTTGTCATAAAGCAAGCAACCACCTCTACTATGTGTTCATGGCAGGGTATATGGTTTTGCCACTGGCCCAAAGATGATTGTCCAATAGAACATAAACAGAAACCTCTTGTTTAAGTTGTAATCCAAAGGTATAGAAAGGATAATTTCATCTTAGATAGATTTTTGTTATCATGTGTGTGTGTGTGTGTGTGTGTGTGTGTGGTATATGTGTATGTGTGTGTGTGTATGTGGGTGTATGTGTGTATGTGTGTGTGTATATGTGTATGTGTGTGTGTATATGTATGTGTGTGTGTATGTGTATGTATGTGTGTGTGTGTATATGTGTGTGTGTATGTGTGTGTGTGTGTGTATGTATGGTGAGTAAAGTTAAGGAAGAAACTTTGGGGCTGTTTTTGTTTTTTTCATTTGATTTGTTTTGTTTGGGTGCATGTTTGTTTGGCTTCTTGCTTGAGCAGATGTAGTCCATTGTGGTTAAGAAGACATGGCATCAGGAAAAGAAGGCTGTGCTCATACTGCATCTTTAGTCAGGAAGCAGAAAATGCAAAGAGCCAGGTTATCAAGCCTCAATACTCATGTGACCATGGCTCACTTTCTTCACAAAAGCCTCCATACCCTAAACTTGCCACAGCCTTCACAAAACATCTGGAGACCACTTCCCAAGCACACGAGCCCGTGAGCAACATTTCAAGACACAACAGTCATGGCATGCATTTTGTCATGATGCCTGAAATCTAATAAAGCAGACTCTTGAAACAAGATCTTAAGAAGATGCTTAAAATCTATTTACATAGGATAAACGCCGCCAAAACATGAATTACTTGGCTGTGAATGTATGCTATCATATGAAATATATGATTATTTGGGTGCAGCTCTTGGTCTGATAAGATAGAAGTACAAATCAAAAGTAGTATGATTATATCAGAGAACAGATATACAGAACCACAGGATAGATCTTTAAATCAAAGGTTAGTCTAGTTAGCAAAATTGAGTGTCATCACCCAGTAGGTATGGACAATAAAATGCTTATGAGAGAGGCTCCTCTTTACCTACAAGTCCAGTCCCATTCTAGAAGGTAAATAATGAAAATATGTGTTATATTATTTTCATCCCATAATTGTATTTTTGGAGAATTACTTTTTAGTATTACAGGCCTTAAGATGGATAGGATTGTTGTCCTTTTTCGCATAATATATACATTATGGCTGCACGTAGCACTAAAATTATTGACACTAACTTGACTTTGAGTCAGGGTGAGTGTGTTTTGGCGATTTGGTATTCATAGACTAGAGTAGTGCTCTCCTGGGGAGTCAGGTTACAACCCTACAAGTTAATCAGCTCATAAACTCTAGAACCAGTGTTACCCTACCTTTGCCAAGGTGATTAAAACCCTCAATTTTAACATGGGTAGATATGGTGATTGTCTGGCTGCCATCACATTCAATAGAATTGTTCTCTGTCATCTGACCACCAGGACTAGTAGACAAATGTTATGTTTTTTAAGTCATCTAGTTTGTGTATTAAATGTGGCAACATCAGGAAATTAAAACACATATTAAGCCAATTTGGACTTAGTTCACATAAATGTTTTATATCTTTGTATTTAACACATAGCATTTTATATCTTTAAATTTAAGGTTTAATTCTTATAAAAAATGACCTAATTGGGGTTTGATGTGTATCTAGTTTGAGAAAATTGATTGGAACTTTAATCCATTAATATTTAATGTTATTACTGGTTAAATTTATGCTGCTATTTTAGTTGTTTTTCTATAAGACATAAGTATCTTGATTTGCTAATTATCTTTTTAAAGTAATTATCTTTTAAAAGTTTGTGTCTCCAAGTTTAGATTTTTCTTTGTATAAATTTATATATCATATGTATTTATCAAATATATTTTACATACATAAATATTGTTATTTTCTTAGCAGTTGCTTTGGGGAACATAATATAAATCACAACATAAGCTCCAGCTTTATAATACTTATTTTCAATGAGATATAGAAGAGTTATTCTTATAGGACTTAATTATGTCTTCTTTTATTAACTACTATTATTGTTAAACACCTTGCATTTGTATACTTTTAAAAATCAAGAAAAAATGATATATCATTGCAATTACTATTCTCTATACATTTTCCCGGAAAAGAATCTAAGGCAGATGAATGGAGATATAGTATTGATCATATTGATCTCTGTGTGCACCATTGCTATTGTCTTCCTTTGTGTATTTGGGCTCCTGTGCACTGTGATTTCTTTATTAATAGATAGTTTTGCTCCCATGTACCTTCTTTGCATTTTAGCTTTAAAATACATTATACGAATACGTTCACAGGTGCAATGTAATGTATGTTGTTTCTTATCATTGTTGTGGAAATCAGCTGAGAAAGAAGAATTTTTCCTTTTATACCATCCTTAATAATTTTAAAATTGTCTTTATTTATGTGCTTAGCTTTTTGACATGAAATTTAATTACACTCTTGGTTTAATTGCTTACAGTCTGAAGAGCTCTCTTACAGGATTTCCTGCAATGTATGTTTTGGGTTATTTTGGTTTTTGTTTTTTGTTTTGGAGGTGTTTTGGTTTTTTATTCAGTTTCTTGTTGGTGTGTTTTGTTTTGGTTTTTAAAAAACATATAGGTCTTTTTCTTGTAATTATAGTATCTGATTTTGTGTCTCTAGGGGATCTGTGTGTGTGTGTGTGTGTGTGTGTGTGTGTGTCTGTGTATCTGTGTTTTGTGCTTTTTTTTCAGTTCTTTCTGTTCTTTTCACTTGTTTGTTTTGTCTCATTAAGACTTGTTTGACTAATTATTATTATTATTATTATTATTATTATTATTATTATTATTATTATTAATTTACTTTATATACATTTCAAATGTTTTCCCTTTGGAAACCCCCTATCCTATTGCCCCCATTCCCCTGCCTCTATGAGAGTTCTCCCCCACCCACCTACCCACCCACTCCAATCTTCCCTTCCCAGCATTCCCCTACACTGGAACATCAAACAGCCTCAGGTCCAAGGGCCTCTCCTCCCACTAATGTTCAACAAGGCCCTCCTTTGCTACATATGTGGCCAGCACCATGGGTCCTTCCATGTGTATTCTTTGGTTGGTGGTCCAGTCTCAGGGAGCTCCAGGGGGTCTGGTCAGTTGACACTTTTGCTCCCTCCATAGGGCTGTAAAACCCCTCAGCTCCTTCACTCCCTTCTCCAACTCCTCCATCCAGGACCCCACTCTCAGTTCAATGGTTGGCTACAAGCATCCACCTCTGTATTTGTCAGGTTCTGGCAGAGCCTCTCTGGAGACAGCTTATCATGCTTTCATCAGCAAACACTTCCCAGCATCCACAAGAACATCTGGGTTTGATGGCTGTATATGGGGTGTATCCCCAGGTGGGGCAGTCTCTGGATGGCCTTTCCTTCAGTCTCTGCTCCACACTTTGTCTCCATATTTCCTCCTGTGAGTATTTTGTTCGCCCTTCTAAGAAACACTGAAGCATCCACATTTTGGTCTTCCTTCTTCTTAGGCTTCATATGGTCTGTGAGTTGAATCTTGGGTATTCCAAACTTTTGGGCTAATATCCGCTTATCAGTGAGTACATATCACATTTGTTCTTTTTTGACTGAGTTACCTCACTCAGGATGATATTTTCAAATTCCATCCATTTGCCTGCAAATTTCATGAAGTCATTGTTTTTAATAGCTGAGTAGTATTCCATTGTGTAAATGTACCACATTTTCTGTATCCATTCCTCTGTTGAAGGACATCTGGGTTGTTTCCTCCCAAGAGTATGGATATGTTTTTGTTTTTGGGTTTTGGTTTTGTTTTTTGAATGGTAGCTACTTCTGTGTACCCACGACAAAACACAAATTAACAGGTCATGATATTTGCTTTGGCTCACAGTTATAGAAAACTCAGCCCATGGTTTCTTGGCTTTGGTTTTGAGCACATTGTGAGTCCAAACACTATAGTGACTGAGGTGTGAAGAGAAGGAAGCAGAACAATACATGGCTAAAAAAGACAGGGTCAGAGAAAGAACATTAACTGTATGGGGCCATGTCTGATGCAGCACTCAAACATACCTCTAGTTGCCTACCTCCTCCCACCAATCAGGATGTTCTACTGTTTCCCCACAGTCTATTCAAAATTTGAACCCATTAATGAGTTAATCTCTCCATGAGGTCATCTGCTTATGATTGAATGGCCTCACAGACACACACAGGCATACTTCACTAATCGAGGCTTTTGTCAATCTAATCAAGATGACAGTTTAGACTAATCCTTAAGCAGTGGTCTCTGGAATCTATCTGCTCTATATATTTGTTATCTTCATGAAACTCTCGGTGTCTCTTCTACTCACTTATCATAAAAACAATCATTTTCAAAACTGCCAATAAGATTTAACTTCTGCACTCTTAAAATAGACTCTTAAGTGCTTTTCTTGAGTAGAGGCTGCATAACCTTAGCAATCTAGCATCAAGACAATGAGAGTCCCAATATGCTAATACTTTGGTCTAAGTAATGTTTCAGGTTAGTGAAATTTTATACTTTATCAATAAAATATATATGCACCACAGAGGGAGATATGTGCTTCCAAAATATACCCTTTCCAGCAAGAACAGGATGCTTCTGGCTCCCAATTTATTCTGTCCTGAAAATCAGTATATATTGCTAAGAATTCTCCTAAAGTATTACTCTTGAACAGCATTTCTGTCACAACCTCCAGAAGTTTCTTTCTAATGATTACATTCTAAAATTGTGTCCACTTGTGCTCTTTCATTTTCAACTCTGTTCAAAATTGAACCACTCAATATATATTATTTTCCAGATGGAAAACACTGAGAGAAATGTTTTATTTTAACATTTGGATATTGTTTAATTGGAGAAACCCAATACAGTGCAACACTGTAACACCATTATTAACCTCAATCAGTGTTTCATGTATGGTTACTGTACTGGCTGGTTTTGTGTCAACTTTACACAAGCTGGAGTTATCACAAAGAAAGGATTTCAGTTGAGAAAATACCTCCATGAGATCCAGTGGTATGGCATTTTCTCAATTAGTGATCAAGAGGAGAGGGCCCCTTATGAGTGGTACCATCTGTGGGTTGGTAGTCTTGAGTTCTATAAGAAAGCAGACTGAGCTTTGGTACCATCTGTGGGTTGGTAGTCTTGAGTTCTATAAGAAAGCAGACTGAGCTAGCCAGGAGAAGCAAGCAAGCAAGCCAGTAAGCAGCATTCCTCCATGGCCTCTGCATCAACTCCTGCTCCTTGACTTGCTTGAGTTCCAGTCCTGACTTCCTTTGGTGATGAACAGCAGCATAGAAGTATAAGTTCAATAAACCCTTTCCTCCGCAACTTGCATATTGCCCATGATGTTTGTGCCCCTGGCTAAGACAAATTGGTACCAGGAGTGGGGTATTCCTGTGACAACCTAGCCATGTTTTGGGGGGGGACTGTGGAAGGACTTTGGAACTTTGAGCTAGAAGAGCCATTGGGGTGCTCTGTAGGAGCTTGGAAGATAATGTTGAGAACAGTGCAGAAGATGGAGGCCTGGCTTGTGAAATTTCAGAAGGAAGATTAAAGACTCTTATCAGATACATTGCTAGTTTGACTGTGAAGATTCTGTGGTTTTTGTTAGCTGGGGCTGAATAAAATAGGTGTGATTAACAAGATACCAGAACTACTAAAGAAAAACCGTTGCATTGCTGGGACTATTGATGCTGGTTAGCTGGAGCTAAGATATTATTGGTGATTAAGAAGAGACCAGCAGCATTGGGGTGAAATCTTCTGAGAAGTGTTTTCTGAGAGCACAGAGGCTACGTTCCAGAGAGAGTCAGGGTTGTACTTTGAGCTATGGCAGGACTTGGTAATGTGTAAGAATCACCCAGGTGGTAGTGGTTTTGAAGGCATGAAGGAGTCATGAAGAGCAGCTGAGGCCTGGGCACTGTGAGAGGCCACAGAAGGCCACTGTTTAAGGTGCAGCCTCAATTGCAATTCCAGGACTGAAGGGATAGTGCAAAGTAATTGAGGCCCAGTACACCTAGAATGGTACACCAATGGAAGGCCATTGGTGAAGATGCAGCCTCACTTGCAGTTGACAGCCCAGGACTGAAGGGGTCATGCAAAAGAGGTGAGGCTTGGTACCATGAAGAGAGCCTCCGAGAAGCTGTTGGTAAACCTAGTTGCAGTGGAAGACAGCAGTGTTTTGGAGATGACAGTACCATGAGATGACCACCAAGAACAGCAGCAGCAGTGGAGTACAGGCACCTAGTGTGTGCTACAAAGGGCAGAGCTGGAGAAGTGACTCAAGCCCTTGGAGGAATCCAGAAGATTGTGAGTGGATTCCAGACATTAGATGGTTGGAGTTTGATTTTGCTTTTGATTGTGACTGTGCCCTGATATATCTTCCCTCCTGAAGGAAGAAGGTATTTTAGTGGAGCCCACAGTTAAAAGACTTTGAATTTTTAAAAGACTTTGAATTTTAAGAGATTGGATATTTAAAAGGGATTGAAATGTTAATATGTAAGAATTTGCAAAGACTGTGGGACTTTTAAAGTTATTTAGATCTTGAGGATGAATAAGAAAGTAAGGGTCCAGGCTTAATGGTAATGTGTTTGTGTGTCAAGTTGACAAAGGGTCAATTGTACTGGCTGGTTTTGTGTCAACTTGACACAAGCTGGAGTTATCACAGAGAAATGAATTTCAGTTGAGAAAATGCCACTATGAGATCCAACTGTAAGGCATTTTCTCAATTAGTGATCAAGGAGGGAGGGCCCCTTGTGAGTGGTACCATCTGTGTGCTGGTAGTCTTGGGTTCTATAAGAAACCAGGCTGAGCAAGCCAGGAGAAGCAAGCAAGCAAGCAAGCCAGTAAGCAGCATTCCTCCATGGCCTCTCCATCAGCTCCTGCTCCTTGACCTGCTTGAGTCCCAGTCCTGACTTCCTTTGGTGATGAACAGCAGTGTGGAAATGGAAGCTGAATAAACCCTTTCCTCCCCAACTTGCAACTTGGTCATGATGTTTGTGCAGGAATAGAAACCCTGACTAAGATAGTTACCTTTGCTGTAATGAAACACCATGACCCAAGCAAGCTTGGGAGGAAAGGAACAGTTTATGCTTCTATATCACAGTTCTTTATCAAAGGAAGTCAGGCCAGGAACTCCCAGAAGGGCTAGAACCTGGAGGGAGGAGCTAATGCAGAGGCCAGGAGGAGTGAGTGCTGCTTAATGGCTGGCTCCTCATGAGTTGCTCCTCATGAATTTTTAAAGAACCCAGGACCTCCAGCCCAGAGATGGTCCAGACAACAATGGGCTGGGCCCTCCCTGCATTGATCAATAATTAAGATCTTGCTGTGTGGGCTTGCCTGCAGCCCTATTTATAGAGCATTTTCTTAATTGAAGTTTCTTCTTCTCAGATGACTTTAGCTTATGTCAAGTTGACATTAAGCTACTCACCACTGTCAGATTTCTGTCTTCCTACTGTTCCTATGCCACTGTCTTTACTCATTCTGTCTTCACATTCCATCCAAGGTACTGTCCACCCCATTCTATGCTTCGATATAAATCACAATGCTCAATAAAGAAATACTATAATGACATATGTAACATTTATATTGTATATTTGCTTTGAGAGTTTTCATCCGGTGTACCAAAACTTTGGTTTACATTGAAAAGCTATAACATTCTTTTGCAACCAAGATAAATGCACTACATTTCTTCCTGTTAGAACCTACCAATCCTTGTGATGTTTTGTTTTGTTTTGTAACTCCTGTGACAATTTTCTTCATGGTCATTAGTATCATCATTATTATTTTGATAATGTGTTTAATTATGCTACTACCATTTGGTGACTATATTCCATTTCAGCATGCTATTCTTTAACAGGTGAATGTTATCTTCCCTATTCAGTACTATCTGCCCAATACCAAGCATACTACTGCTGCTCAAATAAATAAATGAATTTCATTAATTCAAATATAGAAGTACAAACAAAATGTAGTAAATGACAAACATACAATCACAAAATAATGAGTTTTGAAGTGCTGAGAGAATAGTTTCTACACATTACAGTTTTATTAATCATTAGGTCATTGCTTACTTTTATTTAAATGGAGTTTAATTGAAACACTTTGTATTTACCCTTTGTCCACAATCTAAAATGAAATACCTCTTCTATTGTGATTGCTCTTGATTACCCATCATAACTAAATACTAAGGCTACATTGCTAAAGACACAATACTCTTTGCTTATAAGACATAGAATAATCAAGTTAGAACTAACCTGGGAACTTCCTCCCTACTGTCTAGACACAGTGCTTGTAGGTATGGTTCAGGCCACTGGAGAAGATGGGGCATGAAAGTTGTGCCTACTTGTACAACAGGGGCAAGACTGTTATAGGAATAACTAATTGCTTTCTTATTGGGTTTGAGTACTTATGCTGTTTAGTGTTTGCTAACCTGATACAAGTTAGAGTCATCTTGGAGAAGGAATCTCAGTTGAGAACATGCCCCCATCGGATTTTCCTGTAGGCAAGTCTGTGGTGGATTTTCTTGATTAGTGATTCATGTTAAAAGATCCTTCCCACTATGGAAAGCACCACCTCTGGAGAATTGGTCCTGGGTTGTATACAGAAAGTAAGCTGAGTAAGCTACGAAGAGAAAGTCAGTGAGTACCATTACTCTGCAGTCTCTGCTTCAGTTCCTATTTTCAGGTTCCTACTTCTGTTCCTGCTTAAGTTCCTACCTTGACCTTCCTCAGTGACAGACTATGATCAAGACATGTCAGGCAAATAAATCCCCTTCTCTCTAAGTTGTTTTTTGGTTAGTGTTTTATCATATCATTACTCCATAGACAGTTTTATGTCTGGTACTTTATACTTGGTCAAAACCTCATGGCTTGGCTTGGGAGGGCATAGGTCCTGGGTGGAGAACCTGCTAACGCTGTCTTGCTAAGTGGATGTGTTGTACAAAGTCTTCAGAATATTACAGGTGTATTCCATAGACTAGCACTGCTCCTAGCTTTGGCTACAACATTTGTTTCTTCAATGGTTAGCACTCAGTACAGTAACTCATACCTTTTCAAATAGCTAATAAGTGAATGTGGATTGCTCAGGCTCTAATATTGGCTTCCTTGGCATCTAGACTGGGAATATCTTAGTTAGGGTTTCTATGCCTGAGGGGGGAGGGAACACCACATGACTGCAAGCAAGTTGGGGAGGAAAGGGTTTAATTCATCTTACAGTGTGTAGTCCAGTATCCAGGGAAGTCATGGCAGCCAGCACCTAAAGTCAGGAATTGATGTAGAAGACATGAAGGAGTGCTGCTTACTGCCCTGCTTGTCCTGGCTTTCTTATAGCACTCAGGACCAACAGCCCAAGGGAATCACCCATAACTGTGGCCCTTCTACATGAATCTCCTATCAGGAGAATGAATGACAGGCTTTTCTGCATGCCATTGTGGTGCAGGAATTATCTCAGTTGAGGATCCCTCTTCTAAAATGATTCAAGCCTTTGTAAAGGTAGTATAAAACCCAATTGACATACAAATATATTACTGTTATGCCTTAATATTTCCTTTCTTGTTCCCAGGATGTCACTAATATCAATATCACAATATGAAATATATTCCAATCTTGGAAAGCCCTATAGTCTTTAAACATTCAAACTGTAAAATGTCAGTCTTTTAAAAATACCCAAACTTTCATAAAAACATCCAATGTTGGTTTAAAATTTCAGTCTCTCTAAAAGCCTAAAATCGCTGAACTGTAAGCTCTTGTAAAATCAAAAATAAATTACCCATTTTTATACATCAAGAAAGAAGTGCCAGGGGATGGTTAAAAATCAAATCAATGTAAAACCAAAATTCCACAGTGTAAAGTTTAATGATTGACATGTGGGACTCACTCATGAGTCTCTCTGCTTCTGGAAAGGGCTTGAACAGCCTTCTATAGCATGTGCAGCTTGTCTCATATGCTCAGGCTGGCTCCACTCCACAGCTGCTATTGTCTTTGGGAATTGTCTAGTACTAACATCTATAAAATGTGCAGGTCTCTACTGCAACTGGCCTGTACCTTCACCAATAGACCTTTCCCAGGTTCTCTTCAGAAAATCTGTTCCTAACAACTGGTTCCAAGCCTCAAATTCCTTCCATGACTTCTTCACCCTGGAGCTTCAATTGCATCTGGTGGCTAGGGACTCTACCAGCTTCTCTTCAAGGACTCTAACCTGTCCATACCATGGCAAACATCACCTGCTCTCTGTGTCTCCTTCAAAACAAGTACCACCTGGGTTACTACTACACTACCAAATTCGGCTAGCATAAGATAAAACTTTGTCCACCTCTGGATCATAGCCTATGTGTGCTGACCATGAGGAAATGTTCTTAATATTTATAATCCTTGATGGTTTGGTCTCTTCTTAATCATGGCTAATTTCTCTGTTTCTGGTCACCAATAACAATTGTCCTAGTAAAGCAAAATCTTTATGTCAGTGGTTCCTGTATCTAGTTAATCATAGATAGTTCTTCAACCCTAGGGGAACTTAACCACAGATGTTTAATTCCAGATATCAAATGGGAATCATTAAGTGATCCTCAAACTTCCCTCAATAATGTCATAATCCAGGCCTCAACTATCTGTCCCATTCTCTTCTCATAGCATCCTCCAGTTCCCATAACAGCTCACCTGTCTTTGAACATGCAATGGCTTTTCTATCCCATAAGTCTTCCACAGCCCTCCACCAAGCACATGACCAACTCTGTTACAGCAATGTTCCACAACCTGGAACCAACTTATGTCTTAGGTGGTGCTTCTATTTCTGTGAAAAATACAACAGTGTGTCTATAAGCAACTAGGGGAAGAAGGGGGTTATCTCATTTTACAGCTTGTAGTCCAGCATGCAGTGAAGTCAGGACAGGATCTCCAAGCTGCCACCTGAATGCAGGAGGTGATAGTAGAGGCCATGGGGGAGTGTGCTGTTTAGTGGCTTGCTCTTTATGTCTTTCTCATCTTGCTTTCCCATAGTACCCAGAGTGGTAAGGAGTGGCATCATCCACCATGGTATGGGCCCCCTCACACCAATCATCTTATAGGAAGATGTGCAGTAGATTTTCCCTTAAGCCAATCTGGTGGAGGAATTCTCTCAACTGATGTTTCCTCTTCTAAAAGACTCTCATGTGTCAAGTTGACATACAGCTAGCCAGTGTTGGGAACATCACATAAGAAACAGAAGAAAGCATGTACTGCCATAGAATGGAGAGGAGTGGTGCGAGTGTGTATTGCACACACGAATTCACAGCAGCTATGGCTATCTTCAGGAGATTAAGCTAACAAGATCAGTCAACACACCAGCAGAGGTCACTAAATGGACTCAGTGGGTTACTTACGATTTATTTGTTGTTTTAAGAGAAGGAAAGGATATGAAGGTGGGAAGAGGACTTGTGGATGATGTGTGTCTACGAAGTAGGATTGAAAACTTGGCGATAGAAAGGACCAGGATGCACTTATAAAGACATATAACTTTGTCAAAGAATATACAAGTTAAAATTTTAAATAAAAACTAAATTAAATTATATACCTTTAAATAAGAATTTACAACAGAAATGAAAGGATGCCTTTTGAGAGTGGACCTGTGAATAGTCCCTGACCCAGAAGAGCACTTTCTAATAGAGAATAAACAGAGAACAAGGAGATTGGCCTTATGATTCTGTTCCTCTACTCTTTCATCAGTGAATTGGAATATGATGCTTGAATCCAGTGCAAGGCTGAGAGAGAAGAGGGCCAAACACAGCCTGATTAGTCATATCAATTAGAGTTTCCGAATTGCTTTCCCTATGTCCTGCCCTGTGTACTTTTTTCCAGCAGTCTCAGGAATAACACGATTGCAGAGTAGAAATGCTCATTTGTCACTAGATTTGTAGGCTTCTGATAAACTAAATTCTATAATTTCAAATAAAAACAAAAATCTATGTAGACTGACTGATTTCTAACTTGCTACAAATTCAGCAGATCTAGCTCTCTTGAGAAAGGTAGGGGTGTGTGTGTGTGTGTGTGTTTTAATATAGGGTATCAGAGTAAGATTTTTATCCACTCTACATATCTTTCCTTCTACCTATTTGAAATATATTAGGATTTTAACTCTATGAAGTATCCCTTCCTCACATTAAATTTTAAATCTCACAAATGCTCAAATGTTTTAAAATGTCACTGTGTTTTGGCTGTTGTAGAGCTATCTATAGACAGATAAATCTAACATTTGTAAAATTATAGATAAAAGGATAGAGGGGAAAGTTTATATAAATATAAATATTATTTAAAAAGCTACAAGTGAATTATATACATTGATATTCAATCCAATCCAGTGTTTCTCATTACCTTCTTTTACCATAAATTATCAAAATTAGAAGAACGATTTAATGTTTATCACTTTTACATTGAAACTTAACCCTCAGAATCTTAATGTATATTTTATTTATTTTGTTGCTATTTTGATAAATACTCTCTCTTTGAATTATCCATTTTTGAACAGAGAATAGATTTAGACTCTCTCCTATTAGAGTTGACCTGGGATTTCTGAATATCTCCTTGGTTAAGTCGATATACCTAAGTTGATGTTACTTATTTCCACACTCTGGTTAGAAAGTCAGATAATGGTATCACTACAAGTTGAGATATTTTACTTAAGCAAAAAGGTGTGTTGATTCTGCTCCTGGGAAGTACCATGATCAAGTATGTGTAACCCCTGCCTTTGGCAATATTTTCCTTTATCCTTCATTTTAAAGGACTACTCTAAAAGACCCTCCTTAATGAAGTTTTGTAACATACTCATCAACTGCATGGCACTGTCTTTGGTTGATTTTAAAAATAATTCCACCCACAGTGCAGATGGGATTTCCTACAGGAGACTTCCAATCTCTGTTGATCACATAAATCCCCATTGGGATACTGTTTCTACTGAGCAGTATCAGTACAAATAAACATGGTAACTCTAACGACAGTGGTTATTGTGCTGTTTTTTCTTTTATTTTTTCTCGATTATTTTATTTTTGCTCATCACTTATTTTTAAACAAATTGCTGAAGCTGCCAAGCATATTGAATATGTATCAGTGGTAGACTTTCAAATTTCATTATCTGAGCTAAGCTTAGTACCAGACGTACCATCCCCCCACCCGCCCCAATCATCCAGAGGAATTTTATGCCCTTCTTTTTCTTCTGGCCAGATCAAACACAGTGTTTTTTTAAATCAATGTGAAGTCTGTTTCAAGGGCTCATTGCCAAAAAGATAATTTACCACAAACAAAATAAACAAGACAGAAGAAGGGATATCAAATATTGGCAGACAAGTGGAGGGTTTGGGGAGGATGAGCAAATTCTCTTCACACACAACGGAAGCAGCTTCTGCCAAACCAAAGCACAGCAAAGACTCTACCAGACATTTGTCATTCACTGTGCTGGGGCTCTAGCCATTCGAGAAGCAGGGACTTTCTCACAAATGCGTAGACATGAGCTCATGTGCACACACTAGAAGTTAACGAAATAACTTAATCTACATCAGAATAACCAAAACTTCCCAGGTGGGAGTTGAGATTTTTCTCTTCTCCCTTCAGACCTCAACTTCTTCAGAAGACAAGTCCTGAAACTCTCTCCTGTAAACCCCAGATCAGCTACAGCACCTATTGTTCTGTCCTGAGAAGAGCAAACTGAATTGTGCAAGCTGCTTTTGAAAAAAGTCTAGGAAATAATGTGATTGACCAACTTAAGACCCAATAAAAAAGGCAGTGTAGTCCCCCTCTTTATGCTTTCATGAGTCTTCATATAGATACTGAGGTCAAAGCTTGGAGGCCCAAGCACGTAGAAGATGTTATCAAGGGACTGACAGTTGCCAGCGAAGTGTCAATGAGATACTGGAGAAAGTGACCAAAACAAGACTTGATAGGATGATTGGAATAAAGGAGTAACCTGGGTGTTTAACACTGCACAAAACAAACTTTACTCAGAGATGAAGAGAGGAAACAAATGGTCCTGAGAGAAGGGACTCAAAGAGAAATGAGGGAAAGCAGAAAACGGGAGTGAACTAGATAACACTTCTGCCTTCTGAAAAGCTTTATTCCAAAATTACATAGAAGAATGGAGGATTGGAAGAAAAGTAAGAACGGCAGGGACTGAGTGAGTGAAGACATGAAAAACCAAAGCTAGACAGAAACTAGCTGGAGTGTAATCCTCAGTTGGAATTGCCAAGAAATTTAATCAGAGATAGAGAGGAGCTGTGAGACTCTTACGGAATGGAATCTGTGGAGTCCTGTGGCTCTTGTTGGTCTCCTTGGGAGAAGATCTAGGAAGCTAATGAGGTGTGGGCAGTGTAATTGAGAAGGGAGCAGGAGGGAACTAAAATACACGAATAACCAAGGTAGAGTTAAGAGAGCACTTGACAATTATTTTGTAGTAACTGGCTGGTAATAACTGGAGCTGGAGGAAAATGGGATGCTGTGGCTAAAAGTGTACACTCCAAGCAAAGAAACACAGAACGTCTAAATTATCAAGGCAGAAATTGTCACACTGCAGTTCTAGATTTTAATATCCAACTGACATTCTTATTTTTATCAAAATGGCTACAATTATAATAATTGGCTACTTTTATCTTATTTTAAGATAGAAGCGTGGAGGTCAGATCTTACAGTCCTTTTTTATATCCTTGTGCACGAATGCATACCTGCTCATACATATGTGTGTACACCCCCACACTCAAATCAAGGCAACATCCACTTTGTATTGTTCAGTTTGTGCTCTGGGAATGAAACAGAACTCTCTTCCAGAAAGACACAATCTAGGAATGGAAGAGCTGGGTGCTTTTAAGGCAGCCTATCAAGTTGGCAATTGTGCTCCTAGTAATGGAAGCAGTAATGAAGAAAAAGAAGAGAAACAATCAGTTAGCTTGGGCAGAAAATCCCATGCTGTCCCAGTTAATGAAAGAACCTGTTTCAAAGAATTGGGGGTCTATATCATACCCCATATAATAATAAGCATATTATTGCTTTCATGTCAACACTAGGGGTTGGAGGCTCTAACATCTTAATATCACGGTGTGATGATTGTCACTTTAGATTACTCTACCTCTGTTCTTGTTTCAGAAATCTTTTCCCCCTCCCCCAGGTGTGAGTTCCTTCTTTAGATTCCCTCTCATTCCTCCACCTGAGTGTCCTAAAGCTTTCTCCATAGAGTAAAGGGCTCATCAATCCCCTGTTTACATTCTCCTATGTGCTTCTACATGCTCTGCGGTTTTCAAGAAGGGAGTTAGCAGGGACATCAAGAAACAATACATTTGCCCCTGAAACACTTCCTAATTATATGTGGTTGGCAAAGTTCTACTTATGCACATTAGACTTTGGAGTGACTATAGTAAGACTTTCTCAACAGTTTGATTCTACTTCACTTAACTCTCTTATATGTCAGTGTGTACTGAGTTGGGTACAGACACTTCTGGAAAGAACAGGATAACATGTATTGAATAAAAAGCAATATTTCCCCTGGAGTGTTCACCCCTGTATGTGATACTCTTCAGTTTGTGTCTCTGGGAATTGATTAAGGTTGAAGTTCTGTTTTCTATCATTTTGATTACTTATATGCCTTCCAGCTAAATGTTATAGTTTGTGAATTGTTCCTGGGATTCTCAATGTCAGGGTTTTATTTAATAGGTGACACTCAACTCTAAGGTGTCACTTTGGATACATTGTTGTTTATAAATACATTTCATTTGGATGTAAGGATCCAAGAAGATCTCTGGCCTGCAACTTCTGCCAGGGAAGATCATCAGGTTTTCTGCTCCTCTGAAGACCCCACAGTCTAAAGGCCTCCCAGGAGATCTGCTGCATGCAGGTCAACAGACTGGAGCTGCCCTCCAAGAGGCCCAACATGCTGCTGACCAAGACAGACACAGATACTTACACCCAACCAATGGACTGAAGTCGGTGACCCTGTGGTTCAAGCTGGAAGAAGTTGAGGAGGAGGGCAAGCCTACAGGAAGGCCAGCAGTCTCAACTAACCTGGACCCCTGAGATCTCTCAAACACTGAGCCACCAACCTAGCAGCATACACCAGCTTGTCTGAGTCCCCTGGACCCTGACACACCTACAGCAGAGGACTGCCTGGTCTGGATTCAGCGAGAGAAGACACACCTAACCCTCTTGAGAGACTTGAAGCCCCAGGACTGGGGAGGCCTGGCAGGGTGGAGTGGGATGGGGTAGGGGGTAGAGAACATCCACTTGGAGACAGGAGAGGCGAAATGGGATGAGGACCTGTCAGAGGGTAGACCAGGAGGGCAGATAAAGTCTGGGCTATGAAAAAACAATTAAAGATAATTTTAAAAATAGGATCCAAGAAGACAAACACAGTATAAGGTGAAATGTCAAAAAACCAAACCAAAACAAAACAAAACAAAAAAAAAAGTGTGTTGTTCAGTTGAGCAATGGGTTCGATATCAGCAGCACTTTTAGGTTGATCATTGTGAGCTTCCACAAAGAAAACCCTTTGATGTTACACCATATGAACATACCGTGCATCTATTGGTAAAATGTTTATGATGAACTGGTAACCATTTCCAAAGCTCTCCATGAATTCCCAAGTGCTCAGCATGCATACTACCCTGTGTATGTTGTATGGCCCCAGTTTGTAATAATGCCTACAATATGGAGATATATCAAGCATGAAAAACATCATAACTTTACATGAGATTACTCAGTTGATCCTCGTATATGCTGGGCTCATATTATACACAGGATAATTTTTATGAAAAAAAATGATACTGTCTTTGTAAAAACAGCATATTTGTGACATAATCAAAATCCCTTCAAAAATTAGCTGTTTGAATGCAAAATGGAAGAGATTTATATTATAAGAAGGTGGCAAAGCTGTGCCACCTGCTTGGCCTGGTCTCTCTGACTCCCATCTACTGTGTGGTTGTGGCCAGTAGGGATGTAAGTTAAATCCTAACTTCCAGTGTCTCCCTGGCTCACCCTGAGCTAGGACAGTCCACTTCGTCCCTCTACAGCAAAGTTTCCTCGCTTGTAAATGGAATGGTGACTATGGCCCCATCTGCCTGCTGTATTCGATAAGAGCATCAGATGGGGCCAGACTTGTCGAAGTGTTTGAGAAAATAAAAATTTGCTACCCAGTTCTCTCTCTGGGATTGAGCTGGGGTAGGGCTTGGGACTTGTTACTAAAGTGATTTCTGTTATTCTTTATGCATAAGCCTTAATAATACAGGGAAGGGCCTTACATCTCACCCATCTGTGTTATCCACTGGGAGCTAAGATTCTCAGAGTCAGTTAAGTCCCACATGTTTCAGCAAAGATGTCCATTTGTCACTAGTGTGTTCTTGGCACAGCAGCCTTCCTCCTACCTTGGCTTTGTTGCTTACACTTTAGATAGTCACACTTTGATTACGTCATGGTAGGAAACAAACACTAGAAGCAGCGCCAGTGAAAGCAAGTTCACCTTCCTCTTCTTGCTTGGCTTTGTTAGTCTGTCTGACTCAGCAAGTTCACCTTCCTCTTCTTGCTTGGCTTTGTTAGTTTGTCTGACTCGCTGCTTTTGGCATAACACAGTCATGCTTTCCTCAAGGCAAAGGCTCACACCACAGTGAAGAAATGAAACAAAGCTTTACTAAAAGTTCTAGCCGCATTTTCTCCATTAAAAAAAAAAGATGATTTATGGTCACCAGTTCTCAGTTTAATATGCATTAAGAATTCAAATGCTGTTGCGATAATTTTTTAGTAAAAGCTGCTTTTTAGGGCTACCTTTGCACGTTTTCTCCACAAGCTATAATTCTTCATCTATGGAGTAATTTATTTCTTCTGGTTTTAATATGTTACAGATGAACGGTTGTATGTCTTTCCTGTTAGAGCATTACAAGACAGGCCACTTTTACATTAGGCTGGTGCTACAACAGATACCTGTGGTGTTCTTCATGGTTCATGTGGTACTAATTTAAATGGGAAGCTGCACATATTTCATTGAAACACTTGGTAAAGCTAGCGCTCACAGAAGGGTGCAAATGATGGACTGTTCTCGGTGTGCAGCTGAACTGCTCTAAATGTGTCAGAGAGGGTTATGGATCATTTCATTCACCCATCAACTCTGGTCCGCTGTGTGTACAAATCACAGCATCGTGTCATCCAACAGAACATTCCTGACAATACTAGAACATTTATAGGACTGCCATTTTTTAATAGGAGCTCTGCAACCCTGTTGAAATGGAATGGCATTGTTAACGCTTTCCCTCCCGGTTCCATGACCCCCGTCTCAAGTTGCTTTGCCTCTAGTTGCTGGTTGACTGGGTTGATGATGACTCTTCTGCTGCAAACACACGGCTCCTCCTAGAGTGATTTCAGCTCACTTCCTCTGACCTCAACCATATCCATTTACATTCACCGAAGTGAACACCTCTCCCGTTTCCAAAAATAAAGCTACTGATTCCTCTTCGCTTATCCTCAGACTCAACTACCTGTCATGTTTCAAACAATTTGGCTTTTCATAACGTGTATAAGTCTGTCATGGGTTGTCTTTGATTATGGCACCTCTGGGGAGGCAAACATGTTCATTTCTGATGACATTTTATATAGAATTCTGAGATGGGACCACTGTGATACTTCTGATAGGGTTCTCTCTAGTCAGGGTGAGATGGAATAGAGATGACTTAGACTGATTATCGTATTCCCACAGCTTGAGATACAGGTATCTCGATGGCTGGAGGAAGCCTGCTGTAAATGAGACCACAAAGCTCTGCTCTCATTACTGAAGGACTTGCATCATGTAGAACTTGGGACTTCCTGAAGTAAACTTTATGCTTATTTCAACTTTCCAACTGGTGATGGCAGTGACAGCTTTGTGAATAAATAAGTTAAAAAATGGTTTAAAAAGTGAAACTCATCACTGAAACTAAGATCATGGAAAGTATTAATATTATAGGTGTAAGGTTTATTAAGTAAACAACCTAAAACAAACTGTAGAGTTTTCTGTGATTCTCCACAAACCCACAAAGGTTGTGACAGAGTTGAGCTGAATCTGACATGAAATGAAGTAACTTAGAGACTTATATGACCATCACAACCAGGAGCTCTCTGGCTAGGAATCCTGTCAATTAAAAGGTGAGCCATAAATAGGTCTTTAAACATTAATTCAGGAAACTGGGGGAAAGGCTCAGTGATAAAGTGTTTGCCGTGAAGGCATGAAGACAGGAGATTGGATCACCATTACTCATGTAAAAGCCTGCTGGGCATGGAAGCCAGCCTATATCCCAACACTGCAGAGGTGGAGATGGAGAAGAGCCCAGGCCAATTAGCCAGACACACTAACTAAATGCATGAGCTCTGAGTTCAACAAGAGACCCTGCCTCAGTAAACAGAAAGAAAAATAACTGAGGAATGTGATATCAATCACTGGACTCCCCATAAAGGTGCATACACATGAGTGTGCATGCATGAGTGTGCACACACACACACACATGCATACCACACCACATAAACATACACACACCATACATATGTGTGGTAACACATTCACACATATCCATGCCACACACACACATTACACACCACATACACACACTCACACATACCACACACACACATACACACCACACACACACTCATATATCCATGTCACACACACACACATACCACACACGTACATACACTGTCACACACATGACATACACATACACAAACACACCATACACCCACACTCCACACAAACACACATCACACACATACATACACCACACTAAACAAGTATACATGAAAAAAATACCTCACCAGTTCTTAGAAATCATCCTGCAAGTCGTAATTATGCTTAACCTCTGATGTAAAAGGAGGGAAATACTAACTAGGAAGATTCCATTTACATCCTATCTTTCTCAGATTTGATGTTTATTGATTAGTAAAACCTATCAGTCAATTACTATTATCATCTGGTTTTCTTCTGGGCTCAACAGTTATGTGTAGCACGTGTGCTGTCAGTTTGCACTGCCTTGAAAGGCTCTTGCTGCAAAGGATCTGAACTACCTTCGTTCTTCAAAAGGGATAGATGGAAAGAAATGGATCTTTTAAAGAAGAGAAGTCTAGGCTGAAGCAAAACATTGCATAGCTTTCTCAGTCAATGAAAATGACTTTTTAAAGATCTGCTAAGAGTGTATCTCAGTGGTAGAGTGTATGTTCAGCAAGCAGAAGGACCTGGAATCATCCCCAGCATTACACACACACACACACACACATACACACACAATCTGCTTCAAAGAATGGAAAACAGCACTTTATCTCAATGTCATTAATACAAACCCAAAGGTAAATAAATGCTTTTTTCTTTACAATTCAAGTTCAGGAAAAATAATGCAATAATTCCGAGTAAGTTGGAAGTCACAAAGAATCTGCCTTCCAAACCAGACACAGCCACATTTGTCCTAAACAAACGAGAGTACAATTGTGAACTGATAGCAAGTATCTGGAACACGCCACCACTTCTAACACAGTTATGCTGCTACACTGTTTTCAGATCAGGAAGGGCCAGAGTCCCAGAGATTCCACAGGGACAGTTGCAGTAGAGAGCTTTAGGGGTGAGTTGACGGTACCAACAATGGAATCCCTAGCCCGCCCATGACTGTTAGGTTTGCAAGTTCTCACTTAATATCCATTGAGAATTCAAATGCCCCAGGCATTGTGGTACACACCTTTAATTCCAGTACTTGGAGGTGGAGGCTGGTGGGTTTCTAACGAGTTTGAGACCAGACTGGTCTACACTGTGAGTTCCAGGACAGTAAAAGCTATTCAGAAAGCCAGCTCTCCCCACCCACCCACCCCCACTTCATGCTGTCCATGTACCTGTCTCAAAAATGAGTCCAAATTCTGTTCCAAGAATATTTGAACAAAAGCTACCTTTTAGGGTTACTTTCAATCATTTTCTTCACAAACAATGATTCTTCATCTATGGGTTATTTTTATTTCTTCCAGATTGAACATGTTACAGGTGGATGGCTGTAACAGTTTGAAGTGGCCCACAGGACTGTTGAACATGGCACCCTCCCCCAGCACTGGTCTCCCTAAGCAGCCCTGTGGGTACCTGACATTTTGAGCAGCACCCTATTGTGAGCCAGCTGAGTATTCAGTGAATTGAGTGTTGCTTCTAGCCCAAACAAGGCAGATCAGGAAGGAGCATGTGGATCAGTTTGGGAAAAATAATTGACAAGTAGCAAGGAAAATAGGCACAGGGAATATCCATACAGTGTAACTGGTTCCAATTCATATACTAAATAATCATTTTCCATACGCCTCCGGCATTCCTGGGGCAAGATGTTGTTGGGATGAAACCCAAAACTCATTGCATGCTAGAAACTGCCTGTTCATATTCAGATACTTCCCTGTTTCTTAATCCCAGAAAATAAATGGCAAAGCTCCACTTGTGAGATTCATGTATAGAATCTTGCATATGTTTTTACTCACCTAAGACCTTTTATGATATCTCCAATGCATAGAATATTATTTAATATAGGAGTGGTGTCAAACAACCTGCAATTCTTGTGCCCAGGAGGCTGAGGCTGGAGGATGGAGAGTTCAATGCCAGATAAGACCACACAAAGATAGTAGGACTGATCTAGAGTATACAAACTCTGTCTCAAAAGTGCAGAAAACAAACAAAACTGAAAACATAAATATGAGACTATTTTGCTAATTTTTCTAAGGTGAGTCACACTATCATCTGAAAGAACAGAAGACAGATTAGCATGCTGTATGTGGCAAAGCCCACAAACAGTGTGTGAGGGTCTCTGAGCTGGAAACATGGTGGGGATCCCAGGAGCTAGAGGGCTCTTCCTTTTGGAGGATGGTCATCTTTCTGAAGTGCCCCCCCCCATTGTGGCTTTTACCTAGAACCACTCAACTATGGAAATAGGAAATGTCTTTACATCCTGTAGACATTGACTATCTGAAAGCAGAGCTGAGTGGTGACTGTATTTGAGGGTGGGGGGTAGCTGAATAAATGAATTACTCAACATCTGTTATGATTTATCTTGACTGTCAACCTGATAAGATTTATAATCACAATGGAAACAAATCTCTGGTCATATCTTTAAGGTATTATCTAGATTAATTGACAAGGGCTTCCCACCCTAAATGTGGGCAATACCATTCTAAAGCTTGGAGTCCTGGACTCAGTAAAAACAACACAGGGCACTGGACAGATGCATTCATTGCTCTCTACCTCCTAACTGTGATGTTACATGACCGGGTAGTTCAGGATCCTCTGCCATGACTTTTCATGAAGGACTGTAATCCCCAACCCCTAGCCAAAATAAATCCTTCCCCCCTTAAATTGCCTTTGTCGGAGAATTCTATCATAGCAAGGAGAAAATTGATTAATGCCACATCTGTGTTGATAAAACAGTTACTAAGACAATTCTCTGGGTCCATCTAATTTACAGTAAAGTTAGGTTTTGATGATTTGACAAATATACTTAGGTGGAGGGATGTTGAAACGTTTTTAACGGTAATGATAGGGATCGAATCAAGGCCTTGAACATACTAGCCATTTATCTACCAATATGCTACAGCTTCCTGTTTTCTTAAGAAGAGTTATCACAGCGCAGACCCAGGCTGTTCTTGTCTGGATTGTCCTGCCTCAGCCCTTGGCACTGAAAATCGGGATCTGCCGCCATGCCTAACTGAACACTGCTCTAACATGGCAGACAGCCCTAAGTGCTGCCTATTTTCCCACATGTTTGCCATTTGATATTTATTCTGCTTTTTTCTTTTTCTTCCTGTGACTGGAGTCAGTTAGCTTCCTTAAATGGCTAATTTTTAAGCTCTTGGGTGTCATTTTGATCCATGTATTGGCTACTTTCCCATCCTTTCTAAACATAAGTGCTTAAATTTAATAAAATGCATGGCTTCCCATCTGTGTTTTAATATCAGACTTCTAGGGAAAGCAACATGTGACGTACGTTAAAGGCTGTGAGGAAACATGATGCTGTTGGAAGAAAATTTTTATTTTTGCGAAGAAGGTCGGAAGGAGAACCAAAGCAGAGAGACTCCAGTGCCCCTTCCTGGACTCTGCTTTCTCTGCAGCTGCCTGGAGGTGTGAAAGGCAGCCAACACTATTCCATTGAACTGGAAGGGCATAAATTCAAGCCATGAATGTGTGAACCGTATTGTCCTCTCTTTGTGAGCATCTATGAATGCTACCCAGTTGTAAGCATTTAATTTCATTCTGTAATAACTCAGTTGCCAAAGTCTTTGTCCTTGCTTCCTAACATATGCCCCAAGGCTTGTTTCAAGCAGACAGATGCCATTAAATATGTTTATTAAGCTTTAAGACAGAAAATACTTCCTAAACTCCATGTACATGTAGAAATACAGATTCAAATTTTGATGGAATATCCCCTTAAGAAAGGATTGCATTGATTTCTATTTAGTATCAAATCATAGGCTTCTATAATTTCAAGAACTAATTAAGCAGATTGAAAGTAGTGCCTGTGGCTTAATTCTGTGATAAATCTGCATGAGTCCCAGACACTGGGGTAGCTCTCCATTGAATTTCCGTCAGATCCGCAAAACAAACTAAGTTCTGGAAGAGATGCTTATTGTATAATTATGGTTTAAATATATACACTAAAGCAATAATTTGAGTAAACAGGAATTGCGGGCTATTCACGGAAGTGTAAGAAAAGGAAGACATATGAATCTCACACACTGTAGTTCTTCCTAAGACGTTAACGTTCAGTGGGTAGGTTAAAATTGGCCAAATTCCTAAGCAGTGAGAAAATCTCTCACGGGTTTCCCATTGATAGGCAATAAAAGAATCAAACTTGGAAAGCAATGTGTTTTGGGAGGAATAGCTGAATAGAATCCTCGGGGGCATGCGGTGTTCGGGAGTTGGCATGTTGTCCAGTTTTGTCCAATTATCAATAAGTGAGAGGGATTAGCTGTTGGTAATGGCGCGATGAATAAAAGGCTCGGGTCACAAGCAGTGAGTTTAGAAAAGTGAGAACGAACTTCGTGGGGAAAAGCCTTTCTAAATTAGCAATAAAATGAGATGATTAGGTTAACTGTTTCGTTTCTAAAGTAGATAAATCCTGGAGATGTGAATCGTGCCCCGAGTGTCCCGTCAAGGTTCGTCCAACTTTCGTTTTCTTGCTGCAAAATAATCACCGGAGCCTCCGTACAGCCAGCAACAGAAAACTCGAGGCAAATTTTCAAAAAGCCATGGGAAACGGTACGGCGACCTTGAGAAGAGAAGGGGGAGGGGGAAGTGGAGGGAAATAAGAATCTGAATAGTTAATAGAAAGTTTAGATTCAGATTAATGATTTGCTTTGTCTAAACGCTAAGACTCGTATTCACATGAAAATCTGCGGTTAAGAACACAGTTGGGATGCATCAATCCTCAAATGCTGCATCTCAGAGATAAGTGGAAAGCCATTGAGCCCCCAAAGTGTTGATTTATGGCTAACAGCACCTGAATGCCCACATTTCATCACCGTTTTAGGGTATCATCATAAAAGGGAAGAATGGGCATTATGGGTAATTATGAAGAGCAAAAAAGAAATATGAATAGAAAATGCATTTGGAAACTTTTGTGATTATACATAATAGTCACTCACAGTCACAAAAAATTAAAAATAAGATAGAAGAAACTTTTACAGTCTTTGTCAGTCATTCCAAATTAACCTTTATTCACGGCACTTGAACTGATAATGTTTGCACCTGGGAAGTGATCCAAACTTATCGGGGTGTTGTGAACAAAAGTCGTCTAGAGTCATTAAGACTCTCAGTCACCTCTAAAACATTACTGGCATAAAAAAGGGATAATTGGGGCATTTACAGATATGCAAAAATTCTCCCCCTTTTAGAGTTTTCTACAAACACGAGAAAACACACAGTTAATATTTCTAAGATTGTTGTAGTAAAGAGCTCAGCTAATGGAGTAGCATTGCAGCCTGGCGTCTTACACTATGAACTGGCAGAGTCCAGCAGACTATCTACCCTTTGTACAGTGTGAGCTCTAACAGCATTTGGAAGTCTGAGTCCAAAGATGTCTAAATGAATACTTTGGGCAAAGAAATTAGAAAGATACTCACAAAATGTCTTTATTTGAAAAATCTCAGTTTTTCTTCAACCTGAGCTACTGGATATTGCTAGTTTCATTTTACTGCCAGGACAGTGATATTACAAGCTATCTAAATAATGTGATTACAAAAATGTCCAATGGCTACTTTGTTATTAAAGTAAAACTAATAATAGTAAAAAACAACCCCATATGTTAACCTGACTGTTATTTGTTTCCTTAAGGAGAGAATTTGCCTAGAACTGAGATAGTATGGACTGGCTTCAGCCATTTTGTACGCTACAGCAGAAAACAATATGGTGTAAGCTGTTGGCTGATTCCGAGAGAAAGAGAGAGGGAGAGAAAAAGACCATCAGTGTAATCTTTTCTCAATAACCCCCTTCACTCTCTCCTCTTTAAGTCTCTCCCTTTTGTATTTTTACATCCAGTCTTAACTCTCCCTCCGATGTCCCCACATCCCCACACTCTCAAGTTGATAGTTTTTGATCATTGCTGTTACATACATATATAGTCTGTCTGCATGTGCACTAATATTCATATTAATACAAACAACTTACTTGCTTGTGTGTATGGTTTAAGGGCTGACCACTGTGCATTGAACAATCAATATGGGCTCTTCTTGGGAGAAGCTAATTCTCCTTCCAGCCATCATTCCTTGCCTGTGGTTCCTTGACAAGGAGTAAGACCCCATTAAATTCCCCCCTCCAATTTAACACAGCCAACAATATTGACATTTTTCCAGTCTTTTTTATGCAGCCATATTCTAGGAGATACTGTTTCATAGGAGACTGCCTGTCACTCTTCTTTTTCTAAAAGATTCTTTACAATTACTTTTTATTAATTCCTTGACTATTTTGTACCACACCCTCCCTCCCTCTGTCCTTCCCTTCCTTCCTCCCCTTCCTCCCTCCTTCCCTACCCCTCTTTCTTTCTCTCCCCTCCCCCACTCCTATGAGTCCTCTTTAAGTTCAGTCTGTGTTGCTGTGTTGGCTGACTACTCCTGGGTATGGGGTCTGTCTGGAGAGTGTTGAATATACCAGGTGTTACACCATTTAAAACTTTTTCCTCTCTTAGCGTCAATGAAAACCCAGTGGCTCCTCAAATAGTGATGGGATTTCATATCCACCCCGCTGAGCTCCGAGTTGGGATTTTGTCTGGCTTGATAATGTGCTGCCTTACGCATGTTATTACATTTGCTCTGAGTTCCTAAGTAGGCCTGCCCTGTTTTATGTGGAAAACACCATTTCCTCGAAGTCACCTACCAGCCAACGATGAGATCATAGAGGAATACTACTTGTGCCTGGCTCTCCTTGACTCATTCTCAGCTCCACCAGCCCAGAGATGGGTGCCCACTGAGGGCAAATCCACCCATATCAATCATTACCTAATACAATGGCCCACAGACCAAGTGGATGGTGGCGATTCCTCACCTGAAAGCCCCCATGTGCCAGGTGAGTCTCCTTTGTGTCCATTACATGTGATCAGCCCAAACATCGGGGCCTCCTTTTGTACATCCGTCCTCCACTTCATCCTGAACCTTCTCTCTGTGTCTCTGAGAAGCTTAAAGCTGATAGCATGCTCTCCTTTCCATATGATACATAGGAAAAGTAAGAGAGTTAAGAAAAGTTATTTTGTTTTCATAGGAATAATAAGTTCGTAATAACTTACCCATTCTCGTTTTATATTTGTATGTTTCATTTATAAATTTGTAGTAGGAAAATTTCAAGTGTGTCAAAAGTAAAAGATGCAACAAGACGTCACTTTATCATCACCAATGTTAAAATTCTTCACCTGTCTATTCCTTCATTACTTCCCCTCATTCCCTTCCTTCCTATGGTTTAAAGAAAATACTCCAATGCCAATGTTGGAAGAATAATTTGTAGCATAAAACAATATTACATGTAGAATCAAGGTATGACATTTCTAATTATTCCATAACTCCTTCATGTATTTAACAGGCTAATATACATATCAATTTTTAAAGTATCTCAAATATTACCTTTATTTTATTGGTTTTTACAGCTATTTAAAGTTCCATTTCCAATTGTTTTTTACTTCCTTTGCAATTTAATTTTTATAAAAACTACCCAACTAACTAAAACATGTAAATAGTCACCGAGTTGATTTCCACATTATTCTACTGTACTGGCTGGTTTTGTGTCATCTTGCCACAAGCTGGAGTTATCAGAGAGAAAGGAGTTTCAGTTGAGGAAATGCCTCCATGAGATTCAGCTGTGCGGCATTTTCTCAATTAGTGATCAAGGGTGGAGGGCCCCTTGTAGGTGGTAGCATCTGTAGGCTGGTACTCTTGGGCTCAATAAGAAAGCCAGCTGAGCAAGTCAGGAGCAGCAAGCAAACCAGTAAAGAACATCCCTCCATGGCCTTTGCACCAGTTCCTGATCCCTGACCTGCTTGAGTTCCAGTGTTTACTTCCTCTGGTGATGAACAGCAACTTGGAAGTGTAAGCTGAATAAACCCTTTCCTCCTCAACTTGCTTCTTGGTCATGATGTTTGTGTAGGAATAGAAACCCTGACTAAGAAAAATTGGTATTGGGAGTGGGATATTCCTGTGACAACCTGACCATGTTTTGGGGAGGACTGTGGAAGGACTTTGGAACTTTGGACTAAAAGATCCATTCGATATTAAAAGCTATGTGGAATATTGTGTAGGAGCTTGGAAGATAATGTTGAGAACAGTGCAGAAGATGGAGACCTGGCTTGTGAAATTTCAGAGGGAAGATTAAAGACTCTTATCAGGGTCATTGTGAGTTTGACTGTGAAGATTCTGTGGGTTTGGTTGGCTGGAACTGAAGAGTCAGCTGTGATTTACAGGATGCCAAAACTATTAAAGTGAGGACTTTGCATTGCTGGCAAATTGACTATTGATGCTAGTTAGCTGGAGCTAGGAAACTGGTGGTGGTTGAGAGGAGACCAACGTCATTGGTGTGGAGTCTTTCGGTAGGTATTTTCTGAGTGGGAGGAGGCTGTGTTATGGAGATGGCCAAGGTTGTGCCTTGAGCTGCAGCAGGACTTGGTAATGTGTAAGAATCACCCAGGTGGTACGGGTTTTGAAGGCATGAAGGGGTCATAAAGAGCAGATGAGGCTCGGGCACTGTGAGAGGCCGTGGAAAGCCATTGGTGAAGGTACATCCTCAGTTACAGTTGATGTCCCAGGACTGAAGAGATTACGCAAAGGAGTTGAGGCTTGGCACAATGAAGAGAGCCTATGAGAGGCTATTGGTGAAGCCTAGTTGCAGTGGAAGACAACAGTGTTTTGGAGATGCTAGTACCATGAGATGACCACCAAGAACAGCAGCAGCAGTGGAGTACAGGCATCTGGAGCCTAGAAGACAAGGTGTGTTCTACAAATGGAAGAACTGGAGAAGTGACTCAAGCTCTTGGAGGAATCCAGAAGATTATGAGTGGATTCCAGACATTAGATGATTGGAGTTTGATTTTGATTTTGATTGTAACTGTGCCCTGATTTATTTTCCCTCCTGAAGGAAGAAGGTATTTTAGTGGAGCCCACAGTTAAGAGACTTTTAATTGTAAAAAGACTTTGAATTCTAAGAGATTAGATATTTTTTGAAGGGATGAAATATGTGGGAATTTGCAAAGACTGGGAGTTTTGAAGTTGTTTAGATTTTGGGGATGAATAAGAAAGTAAGGGTTGAGGCTTAATAGTGATTTGTTTGTGTGTCAAGTTGACAAGGGGTCAATTGTACTGGCTGGTTTTGTGTCAACTTGACACAAGCTGGAATTATCACAGAGAAAGGAGCTTCAGTTGAGAAAATGCCTCCATGAGATCCATTGGTAAGGCATTTTCTCAATTAGTGATCAAAGGGGAAGGGCCCCTTGTGGTTGGTACCATCTGTAGTCTGGTAGTCATGGGTTCTATAAGAAAGCAGGCTGAGCAAGCCAGGAGCAGCAAGCAAGCCAGTAAGGAATATCCCTCCATGGCCTATGCATAAGCTCCTGATCCCTGACCTGCTTAGTTCCAGTCCTTACTTCCTCTGGTGATGAACAGCAACATGGAAGTGTAAGCTGAATTAACCCTTTCCTCCCCAACTTGCTTCTTGGTCATGATGTTTGTGCAGGAATAGAAACCCTGACTAAGACATCTACCTACATGGCCTCTTCATGGTGTGGCTGACAATATAGTTTTCTATGTTTATTGAAGTTTGGGTTCATTGGGAACAGGTTTGTTCAACTTCTTTTTCACGTCCCAGTTTTGTGAGAACTACCATGAAAAGTGCTACCTTTCCCTATCAGAGGACACATTATGTCTGATTTTTGTTTTCTCTTTTTTGAAGATATCAATCATTAATGATAAGTAGAAGTTCTACTATATCATTTATCTTATTAATATAAGAATATATCTTATTAATATAAGAATATATCTTTTATATTATTTATTTCAGTCCAGTGCTACTGTTCATCATCTGTCTATTAATTATTCAGAAAAATCCAGCAAAAACTATTTCTCTATCTTCTGTGTATTTGTCAATACTACTTTTTATGTATAATGGGAAACATGATTTATAATTTTTTTTTTCTCCAATTACAGATGAGAAATTCGCTTGCTGGCTGTATTAGTTATTTTTGTGTCTATGATAAAAGTACTATGGCCAAAAGCATCTTATAGAATGATTCATTTTTGACATGCAGTTTGAAATAAGGAATCCCTATTCTTGAGGAAGGCATAGAAGTAGGGGGCCAGGAGCAGAAAGCTGACTAATTAATATTCCATCATACATGAAGCCAAGATACTGAGCAAACCATGGGGAAAGGCCATAGACTCTTAAAAGCCTGCCCTCAGCGCCCACCACACTGAGTCTCTTGGCCCTTCTGTGCTACAGGATGCATTTAGTCCAACTTTAAAGGTTCTCATCACCTTTAACAGTCTCAAAACTTTTTAAAACCACAAAGCCTAAAGTCTCTAATATTCATGGCAGTTTCTCTATTGTGACCCCTCTAAAATCACATTATATAATTCTTATACACAATGGCACAGAACAGGAATTCCTATTCCACAAAGGAAAAACGGGGGCATAGTGAAAAACATTACAGGTCTAAAGTGAGACTAAGCATCAATAAGGCAAAGCACAAATCCTGTAGCTACATGTTAAGGGTCTGGGACTTTAGTTCCAAAGGCTTCACTCATTCAGTTTGCTGGCTGCAACATAAATCTCTCTCTTGGGATGGTTTCAATGTTACTCCAAGGAGCTCTTTCTGCTTTGCTGAACCCAAACTTCATTTTTCACAGATTCATGCAATGATGTCTCATACTCCCATGGTTAAGTATTGCTGGGCCTCCATGCTCTGAAACTCTGCAGGAAGAATCCATGACCCACTCGTGTTTGCTTTTGAATCCTGAGGACATCACTGCCAACTTTGGCTGCCATCTTGGGATGGACCCCTTGAATTACATTTGCTGCATCTTTCAGAGGAGTAACCAACCCCTCTGGCTCTCTTCCATAAATAGGATTATCTGTTTGTGCCTTTGCTCTCCAGGTCTAGGTATTCTCAACAAAGATCAGGCTTCTCTTCAGTGATTTTAATTAACAGAAAAATTACGCTGTCTTTTTCAGCAGCTGCCTTGGCTATAACATGAATCTTTCTAGTGTGTTTTTTTTTCTCCACAAACTATACATTTGTATTTTTTGTATATCACCTGCCCTGCCCAGGACAAGAGTTATCAGTAATAACAATTCTATAGACAGTCAAGTTGTCTTGTAATTTCTGATGGTTAAAAAAATGTCTATTACTTTTTATTTTAGCATCAAAATCCCCCAAACATTATTAGGAAGCAGAATTTTTGCCAAATATATCACAGAGATACCTTCTAACTCATTATTTTATTCTTGTTCCTATCTGAAACCCTTTGAGTTGGACAGTTAAGCTTAGTTTACATCAGTCAATGGCCTTTCTAGTCTAAAGTTTTGAGGATTTCTACATTCTTCTAAATCACAACACAACATTCATATTATTCTCAGCAATACTGCACAACTTGGTAGTAACAACTTTGCTGGTTACTTTTTGCTGCCATGATAAAAAAAAAAAATGCTCTGAGTATAAGCAAATTCTGGAGGAAAGAGCTGATTCTATTATGGTTCCATGGCCGCAGAGAGTCAGAGCACGAAGCCAGATGGTCACATTCCACCAGAGGAAACCATTCAGGAAGAGACTGAGATATAACTTCACATAGCCTGCTCCCTTTGTACTATTTCCTCCAGCAAAACTCCATGTCCCAAAAGTCCCAAAACATCTCCAAACATCACCTGCAACTGAAGACTAGGTGTTCAAATACTTGTGTCCACAGGGAATATTTCTCTACTGGAACACTACAAGGATCAATGTTTTCCTTTCAATGTGGCTCTAAGGAGTTTGGTCTTTGCTTCTAACGTTAATAATCACTATGGTCAGAACTGAGATAATAATGGTGTTCAAACATCCAGATCAGATTCAGACTTATTCCTGTTCATCCTTCTCCATCCAATTACTAAATCTTTTACATTCATCCATGAAGTTCTTTTCTCACCAATCTAGAGGTATTATGATCAATATTAGACAGTTTTTGTTTTATGGGATGGGTATTTTGCCTGCATGTGTATCTGAGTGCCACACATACATCTGGTAACCCTGGAGGTCGGAAGAGAGGATTGCATCAGCAGAGACTATAGTTACATACTGTTGTGAGCCGAATGTGGGTACAGGAAATTGAAGATGAATTCTTTAGAAAAGCACCTAGTACTCTTCATCTGAACCACCTCTTCAATCCTCTAATGTAACTTTATACTTCGCTTTATTTTTTTTTATTAAACATGTATTCTAAGAATATCTATGAGGTATCTATGAGGTATCTAGCACTACCTTGTTTTTGATATAGTTTGTTCTCAAGGTTCATATGTTGAGAGCAGCAGGGTCTCCGGATATACATATATGTTGGGATATTGTGTGTATCTTTAAGAGGTGGGGCTTAGTAATAGCTCCTTTGGTTTTCCCAGGATCTTTGCCAATCTCTGTCTCCCTCTCTCTCTCTACAACATCCTATAGAAGATGTAAGACTGTTTGCTTTCACATATTGCTGCCATGTGTTGAATCCCTGTCTAAACTGAACTGGTCCTGTGCTGTTTAGACTTTCAGCCTCTTCATTTTGTTAATTAATAAGCTTTCTGCATAAAGTTATCCTACCTCAGGAACTTGATTATAGTAATAAATCAATGGGCTAGCACCATTATAAAAAATTACAACAAAGAAAACTTCATATTCCTTGGGAGATTTCTTATTCAATGCCTTTGACATGAGAGTTATATAGTTAATAACTATTTTTGAAACTTCCTTGGCATAGCTCCTCTCTGATGTATATGACGCTCATTTACATTCATTGGCTTTACATTTTGGGATATTTTATAACAGAAATTTCTTTTATAGTGAAGTATTTGCATGATTCCAAAGTCAAATCTTTGTAAAACAGTTCAGAGAAGTCTTCTAAGAGCATTCATTTCCTTACAAGTAATTACTTTAAAATGTGTTCATTGTTCCCAAGTTTATTTTTTGAAAATATAATTATGCATGTTATCCTTATCATCTTTGTGCCTATAATCCGTTATCTATTTATGAGTCCCCTTTCTTATGTAAATGCTATTATACCGTAGGTATTTTTCTTACCATTATTTTATACTTTCTTGTGTAGCTTAAAGATTGCTCAATAACAGCCCTCACTAATACTTAACACAGATAATTTTAGAGCATTCTAGAATGCATTATTTGGATGTTCCATAACTGATTCAATGATTCAGTTTGATAAATATTTGAATTTTTCCAGCCTCTTGGTATTTTTAATGTAAAGAACCTATATATATTCTTTTCATATCTTTACCAACATATATTTTCATTTTTGGACCCATTTAGAATTTATTGTGTTTACAGCAATTAAAAAGGTGCTGATGCCACTACCTTTCTTTCCATGTAGTTTAATAACATTTTAACAAGCAATTTTTCAAAGCTAACTTAAAATATTATTTTGTGTATATAAGATGTGTGCATATCTATTGTAGTGGAGAATAACTTTGAATTCTTTTCTTCATCTGTTAGTCTGTCTCCTCAACTATGTACCAAGGCTTTGTGTTTTAATTTTAGGAAGTTAGGCTGTATTTTGACATCTAATAGGGGTATCCTTCTTAAGATATAATTGATGATCTCCTTATTTAGCAGAAAAAGAATCTGATTTTGTTAGAAAAATATTTAGTGTTCATATTAACAGATTATATGTAAATGACATTGAGTATTTCTGTATATTAAAGAGATACATCTCTCCACTTTCTAGATATGTCTTTTCATAATTTTTTACATATAGGCTTTCTTGCCTATTCTGGATTGTACATGGGAATACTCTCCCATTTGCTGTGAAATCGCAAACCACTCTCATTATGCATATTATCTGCTTTTTGTTTATATTCATGAATGATGATTTAATAACTGTTAAATTCACCTAACAGCTACATCTTATTGATGCATAGACAGAATTTCTCCAAATAGGGACGTCTTTATCATTTTCTTTCCAACATAAATAAAACTTGATAGTGTTGCAAAGAAGACAGAAGATACAAATTTATTCTATGATTTCATTTTATATGGAGTTCAAAATAGACAGAACTATTTATTGATAAACACTGGGTAATTTGTTGGCTGTGTGGTATGTGATTATTTCACAGGGAAGCTCCTGAGGTCCTGATAACATATTGCTTCTTAATGTAGCCATGGCATGTCTGGATGTGCTCAATGTGTGTGAACAGGAGAAGCATAATCCCTTGTGTTTTTGCTTTTCTGTACATATGATAAATGACTCAATGAACGTTAAAAACTAATATATAATGTAAGTATGTGTGACATCCACCCTAACATGATAACACACATAGATAATGTGCCTATGTGTAAACCCTGCTCTTCAATGTTATAGTGAAGGAAACTATTTGCTGTACATCTCTCAGAGTGTATCAGGGTATGTATGAAAACTATGAATTTTCATTAGGAACATTAACTTTGCTCAAGTGGCTGAGGAAACGCCTATTTGTTTCTTCAGTATAAACTTACTCATTTTTCTCTTTCTACATTGTATTTATTAAAAGCCTGTCACCAAGTCCAGGCCTCTCTCCTGACAGTGACTTCTTCCTGAGGAGGGGCTTCAGAGTTTGTATTTGGACATCATCATTGGCAAATACAGGAGGAACAATTTTTAGGCTATGGAAAATATCTCAGTGCCATAACGCTCTCCCTGCTAATTTAATTCTGCCTGCAGTGTGTGCATTCATGTGCTGGTAGAGCTTTCCCATTTATTATCATTCATTCATTTGTGTAATTTGGCAAGTGGGCTTCTCTGATAAGAGACATTAATCTCCATTTGAATTCAGACATTATGCCGGCATGAGTTCTCTGATATTTGGTTTCTTCCTTTGTGGGTATGGTCTATTCCAGTACCATTATTCCATAGCATGTCCTTCAAAGTACATGAGCCTTGGTCATCGAACTATTTCAGGTCAAAGCACAGTTTTTCAAAATTGCTTAGTTCAATTCATTTTTCTTCCGTTGTATTCCAATGGGAATGTGTCGCAGATATGTAACTCAGAGCCATTCACCACCTACATTAAGCTGGGGTCTCCTAACATCTTGAGCAATAAGCCTTCATGTGAGCACATTTACCTTTTTTCTTTCGAAGTGTGTATTTATAAGAAACTGACTGAGCGCGTGTGTTATTTATACCAAAGTACATTTTTTTATTTTATAGACCTAGTATTTAGCTCATCTGTGCTCAACAACAAAACCATTTCTTCCTACCTTGTCTATGCTCTTATAGTTTTGTATATTTCCCATATTTCTTATGACGGTATCTGTGAAAGTGTGCTATCATGTTGGGTCTTTCATATATATATATAGGCTTATATATACTTATGTATACTCGTTCATATATATCATATAAAAGCTTAGTTAATTTAATACGTTGAATTTGGTGTCCCTTATGTATGTTGCTGCCCTTTCTATATTTTACTTAGCACTTTCTTTTTTACTGACATTAGATTACATTGATATAATTATTCTG
Organism: Rhynchomys soricoides; assembly: GCA_019843965.1. Classification (NCBI taxonomy): domain Eukaryota; kingdom Metazoa; phylum Chordata; class Mammalia; order Rodentia; family Muridae; genus Rhynchomys; species Rhynchomys soricoides. The sequence continues at coordinate 18,222,589 of JADRCH010000031.1, read as the reverse complement.
TACCAAATCTAGATTTAGCCATTTCTAGCAGAACTCATAAAATGATCTATTTATCTGTCTGTCTATCTATCTATCTATCTATCTATCTATCTATCTTTCATTCATTTACTAAGTGTGGTATTAGCAAACTAACATGGTATTTTACTATTGGTGGAAGTATTAATGTTTATAGTCTTTCACAGCATCCAGTTATGGATACATATCCAGAAATGGTATATGTATAATTCACTAACACACACACACACACAGAGAGAGAGAGAGAGAGAGAGAGAGAGAGAAAAAGAGAGAGAGAGATATTATAACTGTAATTACTTATGCAATGCCCTGCCTTCAACTCTGTAAAGTGACCATAAATTAATACTCAATCTCTGACTCTAATTCAGTATCTTGCACATTCTGCCTGTTTGTTCCTTGACAAAAATAAATAACTGTAGTGAAATGGCCCTGAATCTTTCTCTCTGTTTACAAGCTTCTGATCAAGTTCTTTAGACATTGGAAGTAGCTCAGACTCAGGCTAAGGGCAATGTGGAGGGCCCTTGATGCACTCTTGGACAGGAGAAAACTATTGTCACCTAAAGAAATTTGCCTCAAGCCTATGTAGCTTAAACTTGTAGTACTTATCTTTTAAGAACAAAGATAGAAGAACAAGAAAAACAAAAAGAGGAGGAGGAGGAGGAGGAGGAGGAGGAAGAGCAAGAGGAAGAAGATAAAAGCTAAGCTGATGCTGTTGCTACCTATGTGGCTTAACTTCAAACCCATCCTCTATGGCATTCAGGAAGATAAAATGTCATTGTAGAAAGAAAATGGGACTAGTAATCAGGAAGCCTCCAGAGCAACACTTTCTATGGGTTAATTGTTGAGTGAAATACCATGGGGGTTAAAGGGTTAACACTTGTACCTGCTACAATAGTACTTCAGCAACACAGGGAGTAGGTTCTGTTAACTCTTCCTGTTATCTCCCATGTCTAGCCCACAGTCCTGGGGTGGGTCCTTTCATCTTTATACATTTATGTCTCTGTCATGGTAAGCTGTGGACATGACAGTAGGCTTCCAGTCTTTCTGTGTTAAAAAGAAAATTTGTTCTCCCATCTAAATTATATTTTGAACATTTGTTCCAAGTTCCAAGCTTGTACCCTGAAAGAGACAAATTTTGCAAGAGCTGGCAGCATCTGTTGAGAGTTCTATTTTGTTTTTATGTCCAAAACATCAGGTCAAATTACAGTTTTTCAAAGTAACTTAGTTCAATTCATTTTTCTTCCAGTTCTGTCCCAATGGGAATTTGTCACAAATGTGTAACTAAGTTAGAGTAATTTGGCACTATGTTAAGTTGGGGGTCTCTCAACATCTTGAACAACAAGCCTTTACTTGAGCACACTTAGCTTTTATTTGAAGTGTGAATTTATATGGAATTGACCGAGCTTGTGAGTTAATTATTTACATAAAAATCCATTAGTCTATTGTATATGTTTAGTATTTAGCTAATTTGAGGTCAACAACAAACATTTTTCCTCCAACCTTCTCTAGGTTCTTGTAACTTCATATATTTGCTGTATTTCTTACAATGGGTATCTGTAAAATGTAGGCTATCATGGTTTGTCTTCTTTAATATATATATATATATGTGTATATATATATATATTCTTTCATATATATATTATATAAAATCTTAGTTTATTTAAATGTTTAATTGTTCTTGAGTGAATCAATTGTTCCTGAAAGTTGTTGAACCCTGTGCATAAGTGTTCTGAAACAGCATTGTGGGTTAAGTGATTCTGGTGATCTTTACGATAAGGAAAAAAAATCCTTTCCGTTGATTACTTAATTCTACATCTCCTCCAATTCTAATCAAACATTAAGGTCTTTGGTATCTGTGGTTGGTTGGCCTCTGTCCTCTTGAAAATTCCTATGTTTAAGTGATAATACTGAGTATTTCAGGATACAATCTTATCTGGAGCTGATACTCAAGAGAAGTAATCAAGTTAAAAAGAGGACATTAGAATGGATCCTAACTCAATGTGTCTATACTTTATACAAAGGATTAAAAAGGGGAGGGGGACATACACAGAGGAAAGATGAGGTCCCACGAATTAGGGAGAGAGCAACTGTAATGTACAAGAAAGACCTGCAGCAGATCTTCCCTACCTATTCTCAGGGGAAGGCAACATTAAGAGCCTATTGATTTTTGGTCTTCTGACTTCTGAAACAGCAGTTCAACGACGTTTTCTTATTTAAGCTATTCATTCTGCCATAAATTGCTATGGAAATGACAGAAAGCTAATATAGCATCACTGGATGACAGCATTGTCTATAATCAGTTTTACTTGTTGTTTTGATCATAGTATTAAATGCATAAGAATATCTTACTGTACTTTTGTGTTAAGCAACATTTTGATACAGTGTCTTCAGATTTTTCTTACATTATTTAAAGCTTAATCTAATTAATTGTAAAAGTTCTTCCTTATTAATTCTTTGCCCAGTGTACTATACTTTACCCTTTTATTTGAATATTAAAAAGAGTGTCATAGAGAAGAAGCCTTTAATATTTATGGCATTAAAATGAAAATTTACAGATTGTGTTCTTATTGTTACAACTAAAACATCCAAATTCAAACATTATGAATGTTGTCTCATATTTCTTTCAAGTTTTTCTGTGTTTATTCACTTTATATTTAGCCATAGTTTCCATTTTTAATTAAGGTGAAAGTTTATGTTGAGTTTCATTTCTTTTGTGTGTGAACTTCAAAATCATCTGCTATAAATTTTCTTCATCAAATTATTCTCCTTTAGAAATGTACTTGATTCAGAAGTACTCATGGTTAAATTGTCCTATGAGTGTATTCTATCCACGAAGACTACCCAGTCATGATTTTATGGCTCTCTTACACTTAAGAACTATGAACATAAATTTTGGAATTCTTTTGTATAAATTTTGTATACATTTTAGAAACAGCTCACCATTATGTCTAAATAAATGATTCTTTAAATGAATGGCATAGAACATACAGGTCAAGTTAGGGGAACTGACATTCTAACTCTTTTGAGTTTTCCAATGCATAAACTTGACACATCTTTTCAAGATTACATAAATGCTAAAATTTATGTTGGAGAAAGATGTTCACAATGGACACATGTTTTGGGAAAAGAAATCAGAATTGAAAGGCTAGCTGTGTTCATTTCTTTTCTCTTTTCTATGACAAATATCTCAGGGAAGTAACTAAAGGGGTATACTAGCTAGTTTTGTGTAAACTTGACACAAATTAGAGTAATCTGAGCGGGAACCTCAACTGAAAAAAAAATGCGTTCATAACATACAGCTGTACAGTGCTTTCCTAATTAGTAATTGATGAGGGGAGACTCAGACGTTGTAGAAGGAGCCATCCCTGGGCTGGTGATCCTGAGTTTTATAAAAAAGCAGCCTGAAGAAGCCATGGGTAGCAAGCCAGTAAACAGCACCCCTCCATGGCCTCTGTATCAGCTCCTATATCCATTTTCTTGCCCTGTTTGAGTTCCTGTCCTGACTACCTTTGATGAGGAACAGTGATGTGGAGGTGTAAGCTAAATAAACCCTTTCCTTCATGGGTTGTACTGGTCAAGGTGTTTCATTGCAGCAATAGTAACCTTAACCAAGATACAGAGTGAAGGGTTTATTTTGTCTTGCAATTGGAAGATGTACTCCAGAGCAGAAAAGCCATGTTGGCATGAGGTGGCTGGTCACACTCGAGTTCAGAAGCAGCACAAGGTGAATGTTGTTGTTTTCATTACTTTTCTTGTTCATTAAACTCAGGATCACACCCCACAAAATGATGTCATCCACACTCAAGTTTGGCTTTCTCTTCCTAGTTGAGTCTTTCTGGAAACTCCTCAGAAGATACACAGAGAGATGTATTCTCATGGTGGTTCTAAGTCTAGTCATGTTGAAAATGAAGATTAAGCATCATAATTACAAGTATTGTTTTTTGTTCATGGAATCTGCTTTCAGATTTATATTTATAAATATTTGATCATCAAACACAGAGTCTCTCAAACATTTTTCTTATGCTACTTTTATAATCATTCTAAGTTGGAAGTTTTAATACAAAATGTCTCTGCAAAGATTCCCTTTGCCATACTTTCTTTAGGCGAATATAACTGATTTAATTGTGTTCCCTAATGTGGAAAATTAAGCTACTGTTTCAAACCCTTGCTTTTGTCAGAACTTGCATTAACACTGTAAACTTCTAAGCATTGATTTTTGCTATATTCCCAATGTTTGAAGTTGTATATTTTATTTTCATTTTTAAATTCAAGTGAGGCATTTTTGACATGAGCATTACATAAGTGAGTACTGTTGTCCTGACTGAGAGGAGGGAACCTCAATTAAGAAAATGCCACCAAAATATTGGACTGTACACAAGGTTGCAGGACTTCTTAAGTAATGATTGATGGGGGTGGGGCCAGCCTCTTTTTGGGTGGGGTCATCCCTGGACTGATGGTTCTGGATTTTATAAGAAAACAGGGTGAGCAAGTCATGAGGAGCAAGCCAGTGAGCAGCAGCCCTCCATGGCCTCTGTATCAGCTCCTGCCTCCAGGTTCTTGCCTTGATTCAGTTTCTGTCCTGAATTCCTGTGATGAACAGCAATGTGGAAGTGTGAGCCAAATGAACCCTTTCCTTCACAACTTAATTTTTTGGTCATTGTGAGTAATCTCAGCAATAGAAACCCTAAGCAAGAGGACTTTCTAATTCACCTTGGTAGATACATTTTCTTCATTTTCTAATAAAGTTATTTTAAACTGAGCTTTAAAAATACTGGTTGATGATTTTTCAAAGGCAACAGGTACCATATGGGTCAAAATTTGACTCATTGTCTGTGTTTTCCATGTGCTGTGAGAACAATAATTCTATTATTGTATTGAGTTGTTTATACACACAGAGTACATAGAATGGATTTACAGTCCTGTTCAGTATTCTCTACTGATCCACTTCTTAGTTGAACTACTAGCTGCCCATAGAAATACACTAAAGTCTTTCATTTTCCACTTGTTTATTTCTTCTTTTGGTCACCTATTTTCTTTTATTCATATTTATTTATTTATTTATGGATGTTTATTTTATATATGTTTCAAATGTTTTCCCATTTGGAAAACCCATATTCCATTCCCCCTCTCCCTACCTCTATGAGGGTACACCTCCTCCCACCCACTCATCTACTCCCCTCTTCCCTCCTAAGCATTCCCCTATACTGGGGTATCTAACATCCTCAGACCCAAAAGTCTCTCGTCTCATTCATTGATGGCCAACAAGGCCCTCCTCTGCCACATATGTGGTTAACCACATGGGTCCCTCCATGTGTATTCTTTAGTTGGTGGTCCAGTCTCCAGGAGCTCTGGGGAGTCTAGCCAGTTGACACTCTTACCCCCTCCATGGGGCTGCAAACCCCCTCAGTTCCTTCAGTCCCCTCTCCAACTCCTCCATCCAGGACCCCACGCTCAGTCCAATGGTTGCCTGCAAGCATCTGCCTCTATATTTGTCAGGCTCAGCCTGAGACTCTCTGGAGACAGCTTATCATACTTCCATCAGCGAACACTTCCCAGCATCCACAATCAGTCTGGGTTTGTTGGCTGTATATGGAATGTATCCCCAGGTGGGGCAGTCTCTGGATGGCCTTTCCTTGAGTCTCTGCTCCACACTCTGTCTCCATATTTCCCCCTGTGAGTATTTTGTTCACCCTTCTAAGAAACATTGAAGCATCCACATTTTGGACTTCCTTCTTCTTAGGCTTCATATGGTCTGTGAATTGAATCTTGGGTATTCTGAACTTTTGGGCTAATATCCACTTATCAGTGAGTACATACCGTGTTTGTTCTTTTGTGACTATGTTACCTCTCTCAGGATGACATTTTCAAGTTCCATCCATTTGCCTCCAAATTTCATGAAGTCATTGTTTTTAATAGCTGAGTAGTATTCCATTGTGTAAATGTACCACATTTTCTGTATCCTTTCTTCTGTTGAGGGACATCTGGGTTGTTTCCAGCTTCTGGCTATTATAAATATGGCTGTTATGAACCTAGTGGAGAATGTTTCTTTATTACATGTTGTAGCATCTTCTGGGTATATGCCCAGGAGTGGTAAAGCTGGGTCCTCAGGTAGTACTATGTCCAATTTTCTGAGGATATGCCAAACTAATTTCCAGAGTGTTTGTACCAGCTTCCAATCCCACCACCAATGGAGGAGTGTTCCTCTTTCTCCACATCTTTGCCAGTATCTGCTGTCATCCACAGGCTGAGAAAGAGATTAGGGAAATGACACCCTTCACAATTGTCACAAACAATATAAAGTATCTTGGTGTGACCCTAACCAAACAAGTGAAAGATCCGTATGACAAGAACTTCAAGTCTCTGAAGAAAGAAATTGAAGAAGAGCTCAAAAGATGTATAGATCTCCCATGCTCATGGATTGGCAGTATTAATATAGTAAAAATGGTCATCTTGTAGAAAGCAATCTACAGATTCAATGCAATCCCCATCAAAATTCCAACTCAATTCTTCATAGACTTTGAAAGAGAAATTCTCAAATTCATTTGGAAAAAAAAAAAACAACACAAACAACAGGAGAGCAAAAACTATTCTCAACATTAAAAGAAATTCTAGGGAAATCAGCATCCCTGACCTTAAGCTGTACTACAGAGCAGTAGTGATAAAAACTGCCTGGTATTGGTACAATGACAGGCAGGTAGATCAATGGAATAGAACTAAAGATCCAGAAATGAATCCACACATCTATGGTCACTTGATCTTTGACAAAGGAACTAAAACCATCCTGTAAAATTGACAGCATTTTCAACAAATGGTGCTGATTCAACTGGAGGTCAACATGTAGAAGAATGCAAATTGATCAATTCCTATCTCCCTGTACAAAGCTCAAGTCCAAGTGAATCAAGGGCCTCTACATAAAACCAGATACACTGAATCTAATAGAATAGAAAGTGTGCAAAAGTCTCGAACACATGGGCACAGGGGAACAGTTCCTGAACAGAACACCAATGGCTTGTGCTCTAAGTTCAAGAATCAACAAAAGGGACCTCATAAAATTGCAAAGCTTCTGTAAGGCAAAGGACACTGTAAATAGGACAAAACAGTAACCAACAGACTGGGAAAAGATCCTACATTTGATAGAGGGCTAATATCCAATATATACAAAGAACTCATGAAGTTAGACTCCAGAGAACCAATAATCCTGTTAAAAAATGGGGAACAGAGCTAAACAGAGAACTCTCAACTGAGGAAACTCGAATGGCTGAGAATCACCTAAAATGTTCAACATCCTTATTCATCAGGGAAATGCAAATCAAGCAACTCTGAGATTCTACCTCACACCAGTCAGAATGGCTAAGATCTTTTATTCATCTTTAACCCACTTATTTTGTTGCAATGTTTTTAGCTGCTTGCCTGTTTAGGAAGTTTATTTTTGTCTTAGAGTTTTTATCATGTCACTATGTACCACCTTATTTTTTTTTTCCCTGACTATTTTGGCACTCGGTTCTCCGAGCATTTGGAATGCTGCTTGCTGTTCTGAAATCAGAAGAGCTGTGATTACCTGCATACAATCCTCACAATACTGAATCTATTAACGGTCCCTCATGCAAAGGCTCATGGGTAGTTGTCTTAGTCAGGTTTTCTATTCCTGCACAAAACATCATGACCAAGAAGCAACTTGGGGAGAAAAGGGTTTATTCAGCATAGATTTCTATATAGCTGTTCATCACCAAAGGAAATCAGGACAGGAACACACACAGGGAAGGAACTTGGAGGTAGGAGCTGATGGAGAAGCCATGGAGGGATGCTGCTTATTGTCTTGCTTCCTCTGGCTTGCTCAGCTTGCTTTCTTATAGAACCCAGGACTACCACCCCAGAGATGGCACCACCCACAATGGGACCTCCCATCCTTGGTCACTAATTTAGAAAATGCCTTACAACTGGATCTCATGGAGGCATTTTCTCAAGAGAGGCTCCATTCTCTGTGATAATTCCAGTTTGTGTCAAGTTGACACACAAAACCAGCCAGTACAATACTTTTAGTAGGCCCCTCTTTTTCTTGAGAATAAGCAAGTGACAATTTATAATGCGGTAAGATTTCTGTTCAGTGTTGTATCTGCCCACAAGTTGCCCATGCTTTAGTAAGAAACCCCTTCCCCATGATCCTGAAATAACCTCAGGTAAATTCATCCTTCCATCATGCTAGCTTTGGGGGAAATTGTTGCTTAGTCTCTCATTGGTGATCTATCTGTGGTCAAAAGATCTACTCATATTCCCCTCAGGAAATCTATGTCCCTGCAATGAATACTAAGATATACAATCCCACCTAAGCCATATGAGGAAGGAACATTCATGAGGTTAATCTCAACATGGCTATCTTTTCCATGGATCGTGTATTAATTGCTTTTCTATTGCTGTAATAAAATGTCACAATCAATTTAAAGAAGGAAAGATTTGTTTGGGGTTATGATTCGAGGGGGATAAGAATCTATCACCATTATGTTCATTCATGATGGCCTGAGCAAGCTGAGAGCTCACATCTTAAAAGTACAAGGAGTAAACTGAAATTGGTGAGAGGCTTTGGAACCCTAAAGTCCACTCCCAGTGGCATACTTCCTGCAGCCATGTCACAAGTTCTAAGCCTCACCAAATAGCACCACCAACCAGGGATTAAGTAGTCTAATACCAGACAATGGAGGATATTCTCATTCAAACCTTTAGAGGTCACTTGCCTTCATGTGGTAGTAGCAATTGGGTTACCTCTGATACTGGTGTTAAGACATTATATTGGTTTATGTGTTTGTTTTTGTCTACTAGACACAAACTATGGTAATCCGGGAAGAGGAAACTTCAGTTAAGAAAATGCCCCAATCAGATCAGCCTGCAGGCAGTATTCTAGGATTAGCTATTGATTAATATTTGATGTGGGAGTTCCCAGCCTACTGTTGGTGGTGCATTTTCAGGGAAGTTGATCCTATGTTGCAAAAAGAACCAGCCATGAGGAGCAGGCCAGTGAGCATTGCTCTTTCATGCTCTTTGTTTCAGGACCCATCTCCTCATTCTTGACTTGAGTTCCTAACCTGAATTTCTTCCACAGTGGACTATAGATTAAATAAACCCTTTATTCCCCAGGATGCTTTGGGTAATGTTTATCACAAAAGAAAGCAAACCAATACAGACATGAACCTTAGGCTGAGCTGTCTGCCCGGAAATGTATATGGAGAAAAGTCTACTGAAGCAGTATTAGTATATGTTCTACGTGTTCCTATACATTATATGAAGTTGGAATATCTCTTGGATGAATGCAGTTGTCAAAGGAGAATGGAGATTTTTCAAATAGGAATAGCAGATACTACATTTCAGTATCTGGAAGCAGCATTCTTGGAATTGAATTGTCAGAAAGCTTGTTGTGGGTAATGAGACATACAACTGAATCTGAGCTTTCTTCCTAGAAACCACTTGCTCACCTAAGGAAGAATTATAGGGAAAAATCATTTGTCAGGGATAGAAGATTGTTGGCTGGTTAAGAACACTTGTTTCTCATGCAGATGACCCGGGTTTGCTTCCTAACACCTATATGGCACCCCACAAGTACCTGTAACTTGTCCAACTCCATGGTATCTAATGCCCTCTCCTTACTGTATGAGCTTTACACTCATAAAGGGCACACACACATACACACATACACACATACACACATATAATAAAAGGAATATATATTTTTTACAAGAAAGAAAATAAAACATGAATAGCATTCTTCCTGTTAGCTGTCTATTTAGAAGGTAAATTGAGTAAAGGAGAGATTTGATGGTGGCACTAGCTAGCCATTTCTTATTCCTGGGGTAGGCGTAATGAAAAAAAAAAAAGAACAAATTAGATCTAAGCTAAAGCTCCTCCTGGGATCCTAGAATGTGTAACCCATGGGAAGAATTAAACTGTAAGGAAGAAAATGAGGGAAAGAGAATACTGCGGGAACTGAGCACAAGAGTGGTTGTTTATGACGTCAAGTTCACTAGGCTAGATAGGACTGTGTTCACCCTAGAGTTAAGGGCAGTTAATTTATCATGCACCTTGAGAATGGTATGAAGGCTTTCGTGGCTCTGTTGAGCCCCAGGGTGGGTCATGGGTTCTATGCATTAGGAGAAGCTCTGAAAGATCCAGTGACTTTCACTGGCATGTAAATTGAGTTCATAAAGTGCTAAAGTAATCAAGGAGGGATGAGAAGAGGAAAAAGAAGATAAGACAGCCTGTCAGAGTCATTTAAAAGCAAATACGGCAAGATTTGAGTTGAGCTGGAGTTCCTGAAAAATATTAATAAAAAGCCAAATGCTGTAGTTGTAACTCTCTAGCAGGCTTTAAAGCATGCGTGGTCCACGAAAGAACCAGAAGGCATGCAAGAGATACACATTGTTACTATGGAGGAGGCAATCTGTTAGGATGGGGAGTGCCTCAGGTGCTTCTTCAATGGGAAGGGCAGTGTTGGTTCAAGTGAGAACATTAATGGAAAACAGAGGTCCCACAGTTTTAACTCATGTCCTGTTAAATTACAGAATATTTAGGAGGGTGTCTTAGGGTTTTACTGCTCTGACGAATCACTATAACCAAGGCAACTCTTATAAGGACAATATTTAATTGGTGCTGGCTTACAGGTTCAGGGGCTCGGTCCATTATCATCAATGTGGGAACATGGCAGCATCCAGGCAGACATGGTGTAGGCGAAGCTGAGAGTTCTGCGTCTTCATCTGAAGGTTACTAGGAGATTGACTCCCATGTAATTAGAAGAAGGGTCTTAAAGCCCACTTCCACAGTGACACACTTCTTCCAACAAGGGAATACCCACTCCAACAAGACCACATCTACTAATAATGCAACTCCCTGGGCCAGGCATATTAAATCCATCACAGAGAAGAAAGACACTAGTGATGTGTTTGCCTTGATTCCTGAGGCCTCCAGGAGCATCAAGGGTAATGGCTATTGGCTATCAATGTCTAGTATGAATAAGGCACAATTGATACTCGAGAAGGTATTTGGGGAAAATTTCCCAAATGCATGTAAACATTAAAACAATAAATTTAATTTTAACTAAACCACCTCATGTGGTAGAAAAATGTAGTAGCAGAGGAGGTAAGCAGGAAGATTGTGCATCTAAAGGTGTCCTGGACTATATAGCAAGGTAATGTATAAAAATTACTAATGAAAGGCACATCCAGAAGAGATTAGGTCATTGAATAAAAGTACTTGTTCCAGGTGTAGACTCTATGCCTACACATTGTTGACCAGGGAGGCCCCAAAACAATCAAATCTATTTCCAATGCTACTGGAGTCATAGCAGAGCCTGACAGAAAGACCCTCTTGCTGACAGTTTTAAGGTATCAGGAAATAAAACTAGAAATGTAAATTGTCTTTCTGAGCCCAAGTCACCACCCATGTCTCTGAAGATTTTATTTTTTTCTTTATAACTAAATAAAATTTTATTGTATATGTTCCAAATTATCACTATCCATTCAGCAGACATATAGGCTAACTCCATATCCTTGCAATTAACAAAGATGGGGAAGTTTCTCTGTGGTTTGACATAGCATCCTTTGCGTGTGTATCTATCTGTGCATGGTGTAGCAACCTTCAGGTGTGTGTCTGTGAGTGGTGTAGCATCCTTCTGGTGTGTGTCTGAGAGTGGTATAGGATCTTTTGGGTGTATATCTGTAAGTGGTATAGGATCCTTTAGGAGTGTATCTGTGAGTGATATAAGATCCTTCTGGTGTGTATCTGTGAGTGGTGTAGCAACATTTGGGTGTGTATCTGTGAGTGATGTAGCTGTTTATATAGGAGTTTTCTCTTCACTCTTCAGCAGAAATCTTCATTCTGATTTCTGCAGTGGCCTCCCACTGAAAGCTTTCATTGGGAGTTAATAATTTAACTTTCCTCTCATCCTCACCATTGTTTGCTGCCTTGATAGGAGCTAGCACGTGGGTGCTTTGGAATCATAAAGACCATTTAATTTTTATGTTTCCAATGGCTAAGCTGTTAAACATTTTGCAAATATTTTGTGGGTATCTGATTTTTGTCATTGTTGTTCTTTTCTCTTCTTACTTTTTTGGTTTGTTTTGAGACTGTTCAAATTAGTTCCTTAGCCATTTCCTATTGGGTTCTTGTTCCCCCTTGTTATTTAGTTTGTTAAGCTCCTTATTGTTAGGGGCTAGATAGAGTCAAAGGACCTTTGGGTTCTGTGGATGGGACAGGAAGATCAGCTTCTGTTCCTCACCAGGGTCATGCTTGGCAAGGCCAACCTGGATTAGTGCCAGATTCTGGGGATCTGAGGTCAGGGCCTGGGGATTGACAAGTTCACTGTAAAGGTCAAATGTCATCCAGACACTGGGGTCTGAAATGCTTAGCTTTTTCCCTAGCGTGTACATGCAACAGAAGCACTAGAGTTCCTCCGAGCTCCCATAATTCCGCTGTCTGATGAACTTGACTTCTTTTCTGCGTTCCCATTTGAGGTGTTCAAGGAGCTGTGGTACTAGTAAGCATGCTGTCGTGGATCACCAGACCTCACAGCACTTCCAGCCCAGTTTTTGACTGTTTTTGTTTGTTTGTTTTGTTTTGTTTTTCACATTGAAGGTCCTCCCTCTTGGAGTCCCAGCATGAGCTCAGGAGGAACTGAGGTTCCATTTTGCTTCATGCATCTAGTTACTAAGCCTATGTACAGCTGGGACAGGTTGTTCCTGTTCGGTCACATGTCTCTGCACTTCAGGTTTTCCTTTGCTATGCACAAGACATTTAATTTACTAAAGTTTCATTCCTGTACTGTTGGCCTTTTCTGCAGACCAACTGGAGCTAAGTTTTGTAAATCCTTATTTATGTCTACACCTTGAAGTGTCTTCCCTTACTTTTTCTCAAAACCTATTAATTGCAGTTATTTTAAATTTTTGGTCTGATAATTCTATCGTCATATTTATACTGATTCAAGTGAATGCTTTATTTGTTCAGAATGTTTTACCATGTGTAATAATTCCTTGTTAAAATCTGGATATGCTATAGAAAATAAGCAAAGGAGATAAATTGAGTTTTGAGTAAGGATCTATGCTAATCTGTCTAAAATTATTTGTCTAGACCTTATTCGATAGTGTTACACTCTGAAAACTACATAGCATCTGGTTTGTGTTTTCCCTCTTGATGTTGCAGATGCCTCTTTAGCTGTTTCTTGCATCTCTTCCAGTGCAAAATCTATCATTTTCAGCAGCCGGCACGGTGGTAAACCCGAGGAGAAAGGTGCTCTGCAGAATGATCTAAGCCCATTTCAAGTGTTTAACAGTGTTGTCCCTCAGTCCCGGTAGATTCCCAGGTGTGTCATTTACCTGTCGGTTTGTTATCTTCAGGGATCCGTGCTGTTTTCCATGTTCCTCTCGTTTAGGTCAGATAGGGAGGCTGGTAGATGACATGGGAAAGAAAGGATTTTTCCTTCATTTGGAACAGATATCTAGCTGTCTGTACGCACACAAGGATCCTCTGACTCTTCTTGCTAGGGACCTCAGAGCCTGACAGGAATTGGAGTAAGACCTTCACCACCCTTCGTCCTTTCACTGGAGTCCCTTCCTCTCTTGATCATTCATGCCCTGCCTTCAGAATTGGATTTTGCCATCATGCGCTCTCCTGACTTGGATCTCCACAGCCTCTGTGTTGATATCAAGTGAGTGTCTAGATTTCATGGAATAGTTATATGGACTTTTTTCCCCCTCATTTTTCCTTACCTCTTTCTTAAAAAAAAAAAAAAGGTTCTGTCTTGTTCATGGTGATTTCACTTGTAATCATAAAGGTTTTCTATGTACGACCTAGTCAGGGAACAATGGCAATGGTCTCTTATTTTTCAAGCTTTCCCACATGTGCATATTCATGATGACAGAAGCAATTATCACCCTGGTCAGCGCTTTCTCATTCAAAGAACAGGGGTGGAAGTTTATAAGCCCTTATCTGTTGGATGAGAGACAACATCTGAGTCATTGTTTTTCATCCAGTAATTTTACTGCACTGCATGGGATTAATTACAGGAGCACATATTTCAGTTATCTGGAACTTTCTTTCCTCCTTTCCCCTTTCTTTTTCCTTTTTAAAATAGTTCTGTCGATTTTGTGGGACTTTCACTAATCTATAAGTGATAAAGATTTTCTATGAAAACACATTGGCAGAGAATAACTATAGTTTTTAGTGAGAATTTCAGTTTCTTTAAAAATATAGAAATGCTACGGGAATATGGTTTTGTTTTAATCACAGGTGTGGGACATGAGGCTGACTCAGATCGTGCACAGCAGCTGACTATGATTTGTTCTGGCAGGGGCATGTTTTTGCCAGTTGCAGATAGGTTTTGCAAGCTTGTGACTTTGGAATTATGGAGACACTCGTGCAATTAATAACACTCATTGCGATATAAATGCAAGAGACCCAGGAGAGGCGCAGCCACAGCTGCTAGTTCTGCTGCTGCTGCTGCTGCTGCTGCTGCTGCTGCTGCTGCTGCTGCTGCTG
>JADRCH010000031.1:18185795-18206553 GCA_019843965.1 Rhynchomys soricoides | reverse complement strand
TATATGAACCACTTACAGTATGCATACCTTTCTGATATATATATATGTGTATATATATATATATATATATATGAACCACTTACAGTATGCATACCTTTCTGATATATATATATGAACCACTTACAGTATGCATACCTTTCTGATATCTATATCTATCTATCTATATATATATATATATATATATATAGAGAGAGAGAGAGAGAGAGAGAGAGAGAGAGAGAGAGAGAGAGATTGAAGCCATAATAAAAACAGACCTTGTAAATTTTCCCAACATATTATCCCGTTTGATGCTAAGGTGTTTCTCTTTATTACTGACTAATGTTTCTGGCATTGTAAAGGCACACCAGGTGTCTTTCTTTTGTGTTTATCTTGCATGTAGCACTTCTTCTTTTAATTTCCAAATTTTCAATGTCTGTTATAAACAGAATATGGTTTGACTTGTCATTTGTGTCTCTTCAGATTTCAAACAGAAAATTATTACGTCCATCTATGATTACCATTTCTATTATACATATGTTTAAGTGTAACTTATTTGTTCTGCGTTTTCTATTTGCTCAGAATTCCTTGTATTTTATTTCAACCCTTGTTGTTTGAATTTTTAAGTAGTTATTTCAATATTATTTTATAACATTCCTATAGGTCTGTGTCCTTAACAAGTAAAGGTCAATATCAATTTATAAATTTAGCAATTTCTGGACTAAAAGTTTTATGGACACTTCAATTGTTACTTTCCATTGATATTATATACTTTTGTTCAGGTGTATTACTAATAATACAATTTATATCTTTCTGAGATTAAATAGTTCAGTAAATTCTTTTCAATTAATATTAACTTAAACTTAGGCTGTGTATTTACAATTTTTGTAATTCTTCATTTTAGTCAGAATTCATTTTCAGGATTGAGTAATTTCAATTTGATCTGAAAAAAATTAAGTGATTCATTTTTGTTTATATTTCTGACATTGATTATTTTAATTGAGAAGTAAAGATGAAAATATTTGTACTTTTATTGAGTATATTAATTTTCAACTTATACCTGACACCTGTTACCACAATTCAACTGTTAGCTTTGTTATTGTTTCTTTTTCCACTATTTATTGCTTGATTCCTGTTAACTTGACAATGAATATCAGAATGGTTTCCTATGTATTTGCTACTTGAGATTGGCAAAGTCTTGATATCTTTCTTCACTTTAGGATAGCTTTTGGCCAACATCTCTTCAGCTAGCACATTAGTGTCATAACGGCCTCTTTCCTTCTGTGATAGCAGCAATGTTTTTAATCAGTTATTTTTTCCAACTATTGATTATTTATGATGATCTCTTTAGCATGTCTCTTTAAATAAAAACTTTCAAATTTTATTTATTTAGTCTCTTTGTGTCCATGCGTGGGCACACACACTCATGAATGCACACAAAGTGCACTTATCTGTGCATGTGGAGGTCAGAGGTCAATGTCGGGTGTCTTATTTTAATAAAACATTCCACAATGCTTTTTGAAGAAACTGAGTTTTTCAAAGCGAAGAGCACTATTTGCCTAGGCTTCCTGGCCAGTTGGACCCTAGGATTTGTTTCTCTCTGACCTCTGAGTACCTGAGTTACAGATGCACACTGCTATACCTGATCTCAGTGGGTGTTGGAATCTGAACTCAGGTGCTCACGCTTACACAGAAAGCGCGTTGCCCCTGAGTCATCTCTTTAGCATATTCTGTCTTTTGCTCCTTACACTACATTTTTTCATTGTTTTAGACAGTAATGTTTTCTATAACTGTCTAATCTATCTAACACACCTCTGAAGGTTTAATTCAATCTACATTCTATTGCTCAAACACAAAGAATTGAATGTGGTGAACCAGTTTAGTGATCATGAGTGCACACCCTCAGCTATGTCTACAGAAACCAGTGGAGCTACTGATGATTTTGTAGGTTACATACCTGCATATATAAGTTTCTAGGTTATACACCTGTGTATATAAATTTATAATCTAATACACCTGTGAGATCCTAAGAAGGGGACTTAGCTGCAGGGCTGGTTCACAAAAACTGTCAATTTGTATTATTCTAAACTGTTAAGTTTGTGACCATTTCATATTTTTAAGGAGAATATAGATATAAGTTCCCGCGTTACATTGCTTGTACTGCTGTGCACGTTCTTAACTATATAAATTAAGCATTCTGGAGAGCATGTGTGATGTTCCTTTGAATTTGTTTACATGTTGGGGCATTCATTGTCACATGTCACAGAATATCTGGCAAATTCTCATAAGCGATAGAAACCATGTCTTAAAATAACTATAATCTTAGTATGAAACTATCAACAAACAGGACAGATTAATCACAAACTAAGGTACATTGGAACTAACTTTCAATTTTTTTCTAAGGGTTCGTTTATTTCTTCTTCATGCTCACTCTGAAGTCTTAACATTCAGGATTGCTTTATTGGACAACAGTTAGCTTTCCCAGTGTTTCTTGGAGTGTGCTAGCCTCAATGAATCTAATGTCTCCTCAGCCCTTTGTGAGAGTGAGAAGCTCTGCTAAACTCCTCCAAGCTGGGCATGTGTGTGAGTGTGTGTGTGTGTGTGTGTGTGTGTGTGTGTGTGTGTGTTTGCATGCACACACATGTGCATATGCCTGTGTGGGCATGTGCCTTTTGACTTCTCATATCCAGTACCCAGGAAAATAATATGTTATTTTAGTTGAAAAAGCACTAGAGGTTCACCTTTCATGTTCCCAGATTTTCCTTGGCTTTCCTGAATTTTCTAATGTAGCAGCCTCTTTGTGAATTTTTTCCTACTCTTTGCCCCAACCCCCTTCTTCTTGCTCTCTTAAGTAGGTAAACTTTTCAGCCATTTGAGAAAGGACTCTCCAGGTGTGTGTTATTTTTCACAGAATGTTAAGGAAATGAGTCTCAGGCCATCATTTTCTACACATACTTCTCCCTGTTGTGCCCAAGAGAGTCTGGATACAAAACTGGTCCTCAGTCCTCAAATTCACCATCCTCTGTATGCATATCACTTATTTCATGAGCACATTTCATGATCCAATCTATCAAATAAAGGGACAGCTTGAAATTTCGTATCAGTTGAATAAAAGTGGGTAATAAATAATTCTCAACTCAAGTAACTTCCAGTTCTTTATTTTAAATACATCTTGAAGAGGCCTAACCCCATTACTTGCTGAGATATGCTTACATATAATCTCTATGATAGTTTACAAGGAGAAGGTTCTTTATTAAAGAAGGCACCAGGCCTTGGAAATTAGTATGGTTATAACAAACTTATTCCATTTCCCTCTTTATGGACAACTTTTATAAAAGATTACCATGATGGAAAAAAGAAAACCGAAAGAGCAAAATAGAATCAAAATTTTCTTCCTTCTAGAAACAATTAATATTTATTTATGCAACTGTACATTAATTGAAAGAGTTCCATTGATCATATTAAAATTGTTTCAAAATTAAGGCCATCCAGAGACTGCCTCACTTAGAGATCCATCCCATCTGCAGACATCAAACCCAGACACTATTGCTGATGCCAAGAAGAGCTTGCTGACAGGAGCCTGGTATAGCTGTCTCCTGAGAGGTTTTGCCATAGCCTGACCAATACAGATACGGATGCTTGCAGCCAACCATCAGATTGAGCGTGGGGTCCCCAGTGGAGGAATTAGGAGAAGGACTGAAGGAGCTGAAGGGTTTGTAACCCTGTAAGAAGAACAACAACATCAGCCAACTAGACCCCCCAGAGCTCCCAAGGACTAAACCACCAACCACTAAAACACCAAGAGTACACATAGAGGGACCCATGGCTCCAGCTGCACATGTAGCAGAGGATGGCCTTATTGGGCACCAATGGCAAGGGAGACCCTTGGTCCTGGGAAAGCTTGATGCCCCAGTGTGGGGGAATGCCAGGGAGGTGAGGTGGAAGTCAGTGGGTGGGTGGGTAAGCACCCTCATAGAAGCAGGGGGAGGGGGAGGGGACAGGGGGTTTGTAAAGTGGAAACTGGGAATGGGGAGAACATTTGAAATGTAAATAAGTGAAAGAACCAATGGAAAAGGAGATTAAAAAATTGACAAAATTTAAAATACTTTTAATTTTGACAATAACTTTACAGTTGACCTAGTCTACATTCTAAAATTTAAGTAAGCTGTATTTAATGATAGAATAGAGAAGTATTTTTAAAACTTATATCTTAAAACCTTATATATTTTGGAAAGAGGAAAATGTATAAATATATTTCTATTCATGGAAATACAGTATGATGACAAAATATTCAGAATACAATATATTATGTTTGGATAGTGTTTAGCAGCAAGGAAATAGTATGATGAACTGAGGAATATTTATTTATGAAAAACTATCCATCCTCTGAAATATAAGTAGTTCATTTTATATTACTACAGCAGAATAGCAGGGCAGACTTAACTTAATAAAGATTAGCTCAGGATTAAAGGTTGAAAATCCAAGAACATTGTCATGTGCCCTATGAGGAATAAGTGAGTGTGTAAGGAAGGAAGAAAGTAGGGAGAGAGAGGGGGAGGGAGGGAGGGAGTGGGAAAGAGAGGGAGGGAAAGGAAAGGAAGGAGGGAGGGAGGGAAAGAGAGGGAGGGAAGGAGGATGAAGGAGGGAGGGAAAGGGAGGGAGAGAGGGAGGGAGGGAGAGAGGGAGGGAGGGAGAGAGAGAGGGAGGGAGGGAGGGAAAGGGAGAGAGGGAAGGAGGATGAAGGAGGGAGGGAGAGAGGGAGGGAGGAAGTCACAAAATTCTGTATTCCATATCACTCATCTTAGTCCTTTTATAAAATGAAATTTTATTTTTTTGTGCAAATATTTTTAACTTAAGCCAGTAAGAAAATACACTGCTGATTTTTTACCTTTGTGATATTGAGAGGAAAAATATTTTCAGGGCTTCTGAGAAATATTCCCTCTTCCTCAGGGACTTCTAGGAGAAAGCATCTTCTTAAAGAAATGAAATATAAAAAGCACAAGAGAGACCAGCATCACTGCTGGACCAAGGAGGACAGGAGGAGGAAAGAGGGAAGGAGCTGCTGGGTCCATCTGGAGGTAGTTTACTGTTTTAGTTTATTATTTTGGAGGTCCATTCATTTCCGCCCACCATAGATTTTGCTTCTCTTTAAGCTGATCTGTGTTTCATGTCTTCGGAAATGAAACTTTTCAGACTTCTGCTGCATTACTCTATTTGGGTTTCATTCATTCTGCATAAGGAGGTAAATTGCATCATCAGGTCAGGATATAGATGACATGTGACTATTTGTAACCTTTCTCATTACACACTCCACACCTGTGTGCCACCTCTAAACAATCCTTTGATTGTCATTCTCTCCACAAGCTTCCATGCTGCTGGATACAATGCTACTCACAGGGAACCATGCTTACTTCTGTCCCAAACTGGGAAGACAGACTGATCTCCACTTAGCTGTTCTCATGACTTGGAAAAGCTGTATTGCTAAAGGCAATGCTAAAGGCAAATGTGTTACTGAGTATGCTATGGTTCACAGAGTCACAATGATGGATTTTTTGTTCCCAATGCCCTGGAAGGATGCTGTGGTTATCAATCTTGATATTCAGCTTGATAAGACTGACAGACTCCATGGTTATGTGAAGCATAATTCTTAGTGCTTCTGTGATGTCATTTCCAGAAAGTATTGAGATATCAATGAGATGTCATGAAGAGGGAAAGAAAGATCTTCCTCTGAAAATGGCTGCACCATCCAAGAGTCTTAGTGGAGAGAAGAGATATAATGACCCTGGAAAAAGAGGGAAGTATCCAGACATGAGCGAGCCTGTCCCTCCTCACTGAGGAGTTTTCTGACTTCCCTAAGGAGAGCTTTTCTGCTCCTTGCCACTGTGGATTTCTGCCACAGAAAGCGTGAAAGTAATAAAGGCTTCCTCTCTTTGGTTGTCTTCCTCGGTTTTTTTTTTTGTTGTTGTTGTTTTTTTTTTGTTTTTTTTTTTTTTTTTTTTTTTTTTTTATTGAGGGCATAACAAGCTAAGGCTCCCGATTCCAGCCAAGTAAGACAATGTGTTATGGCTTCCCCACAGAGGATGGGTGAACAGCATGCTAGAGAAATAGAGTCATCATTTGAACTTGGGGGTCCACTCAGTCTTCATATCTTTTAAGGAGCTATAATGCAATTAATCACACAAGCCAGAATTCTGATGAGACTTAGCAAGCATGAGGGTCATGGTAATAAATTTTCTAGAATCCTAAATGGAAATTTAGGATAGATAGATAGGTAGATAGATAAATGGATGATGGATGGATGGATGGATAGATTGATAGATAGATAGATAGATAGATAGATGGATAGATAGAAAGATAGATAAAAAATAAAAATATATAACAATCAGGTAATTTGATGTACATGAGAACTTTATCCTGACAAAGGATATTAAAAGTATTCTGGCAATTTTCCTAGTGATAATTTGTTAACTTTCATCCTTTCTTTAACTTCCATTTCTAGTAAACTGATTCAGCAAATGAGAAGGCCATTTAAGTTTTTATTGCTTCCGCAAATTGGGAAAATCAGAATTCCAGTTGGGAAAATAGGAGAAACAGCTTCATATGAAGTTGAGGTCTGGTATTTTGGTGGCTAGTTAGACACCATGAGCTCTTCTATTACACACACAGGTTAATCATCACACACACACTGCAGAACAGAAAACAGTGGGATTCAAACAGCAGGCAAATGTACTGCATGCAATGCTTTCCCCAGCTTCTAACACCTCATTCTCGACTGGTCATTATACTTTTGATTTTTGTTCATGAAGGCTTAGCATCGGAGGGGGAATTCAAGTTATACGCCAATTAAGAATCAAGAACATTAGGGGGCTGAAGAGAAGGCTCAGCTGTTAGCAGTAAGTACTCTCGCAAGAACTTGGAGGTGGGTAGCTCATAACCTATCATTCTGGCTCCAGGAAACCTAATACTTCCGTTCCCTTCTGACCTTCAAGTTAACCTGCATTCACTTGCACAACACACACACTCTCCATGATGCCTGTGTAGACACATATTTTAAAAAATAAATCTCAACAAAATGAATCACTAACATCAGGAAAATTGTCAGGGAAATTTACATTTAATTTAAAGAATGTATTAATACAAACCACACAGAGCACACAAATATCAGTCAGTGATACAAAAGACAGTCTTGGTAAATGTTTTCTATTTTGTTTCCACTTAGCAAAGAAATCCTGACAAAGATATTAACTAAATAGCTCGGTATTCATCATTTTGATTTATGCCTCAGAAGTTAATAAACAAAACAGGATTTTGCATTATAAATATGTTTATCAGAATTATAGAGGGTAGAGTTCACTAATGGGCAAGAGTCTGCATACATATCAAGGTTATAAATACCACCCAGGAGAACATCATCAGACTTCATCCTGAACGTCTTAGTAAGAGACAGAAAAGGCTAATAAAGAACGCTAGGGAAGCAGAGGCGGAAAGCTAATTGTAGTTATTAAAGAACTATCGTGATTTCTTTCCTGCTTCTGCTCATGGTTAGAAATAAATGTACCTTCAGCTAACTATTTGTATTTCTTGGAGCTGCATAATAACAAAAAATGTATTGGACACATGAAAGTTTATGAAGCAGTGGAAACAACCATGTGTTTTTCGTGACAACCTGTGAGGTCATGCAGTATGATGTCATACAGCGTGATGTCATGCAGTGTGATGTCATGCAGTTTTCACATCTCTGGTCTCTGTTTCTCTTAAAGTTCTGTTTAGTGTTCCCTGTGGATACAGCATGGACACTATATCCGTTCCTATACACACATAAAGGACTCTGGAATTCAAACCCAGAAGATTCTTTACAATCTGAACATCAGTTTGATAAAGAGAATTGTTTCAAAGCATCCTGAGTCATGAAATTCGAGAGTTTAGAACCAGGTTTCTTTCAATAACAACTGAGTAACTAAAAGAAAGCTTTTCAGACAAGCAACTGTACACTGCACCCAATTTTGAGCCTGTGTGCATCAAAGAACACAAATCAGATGCAGCATCTAGCTTCAGTCATTGGCAGTATGTTCTAAAGACTTCGTTTGGGTAAGGTTGTGCATGCTGGAGCCATCGTTGATGTTTCAAGGACATGAAATGTGCTAGAGTACTCAGCTGAATTATAATATAATTATAATTCCTCCAGTTGATGCTAAGCTAGCTCGTGGATTCCCTTACCCGTCGCACATTGTGCCATAGGCCTGATATGTGACTATGATATTTCACAGCCATCACCTTAAACACACTTACCCTCTCCCCAGTGTATAGCCTGAAGACGGCAACTGAAAGAGCAGATGTGGACAGTCTGGGTCAAAGGCAACATCAAAATCTCATTATTAACACTCCGAGCTGAATCAGGCCCATATACCCTCCAGCTAAGACCTCCACAGAGTGTCATTACCAGCTCCCTGTCCTTAACTTTTCTTGGGAAAGTTGACCTGGTATGATTGAAAGCCTTCTTTCAGGTTCTGCTCCCAGGGAGCCTGGCCCAAACAAGTTCCTAAGAGGATTATGACAAAAATGTTGCTGTCTTGCTGAATCTCAGGGGTAAACCACATTGAACTTTTTAATCTCAGTTTTGTGTGTGTGTGTGTGTGTGTGTGTATGTGTGTGCATGTGTGCGTGTGCATGCATATATATATCTAGATCTCTATATATCTAGATATATATATCTTATTTTTTCTTTTTATTCTGTTATCAAAAAAAGGTTTCTTTCCAAACAATATACCCTGATGACACTTCCCTTCCTCTATGCACCTCACAGTTCCTGCCTACCTCCCCTCCCATCTGGATCCATTTCCCTTCTGTCTCTCATTAGGAAAAAACCAGACATCTAAGGGACAGTAATAAAATAAGATTATGCAAATGTAAAAACATTGATGCAGGTCAAAACACACAAGGAAAGAAAACCAAGAAGAGGCACAAGAACTGATGTAGACACATAGCTGACTCAAATGCACACTCAGGAATCTCATAAACATACAAAACTTGACACCATGATATACTACAAAGGACCTGTGGGGAAGTCAGACAGAGAGAGAGAGAGAGAGAGAGACAGAGAGACAGAGAGACAGAAAGACAGAGACAGAGACAGAGAGACAGAAAGACAGAGACAGAGACAGACAGAGACAGACAGAGAGACAGAGAGACAGAGATACAGAGACACGAAGACAAAGAGGTACAGAGAGGATGAATGAAATAAAAACAAAAGATAGAATAAAAATGAGAAAAAGAAAAAGCCTTAAAATGACTTTATGAGACAAGAAACCTATAAAGATGTCGTTGAGTGTTTTTTCTGTTGGCCATCTACTGCTGGGTATGATACCTACCTTTAAGACAAGTTCATCTCGATGGTGGGATTCACCTTGGAGAGAGCTAAGTTTTCAATTGCTTATCAATGGGAGATATCTTGTCCATTTGGGGTGGGGCATATGTCTACTCTCCTTTTAGCTCTAGGATTCCATTTGTTGCAGACCTTTCAGGTCCTTCGTATGCTGCCCTAATCTCTGAGATTCTGTAGGTGCATCCGTCTTGTTGAGTTTAGAACTGTTTGTTTCCTTGGTATCCTCCATCCCCTATGGCTCTTACACCCTTTCTAAATCCTCTTTCACTGGGGTGCCTGTTCCATGAGGGAATGGATTTGATGGGGGCAACCCATTTAGGGCTGAGTGTTCCAAGGTCTCTCACTCTCTGTGTAATGTCTGTCTGTAGGACTGTTTTTGTTCCTATGTGCTGCAGCAGGAAGCTTATCTGATGACCACTGGGCAAGATGCATGAGTGTAGCAGAATGTAACTAGAAGCCATTTTATTGCTGTGTTCCTTTTGTAGAACAGTAGCATTTAGTTTTACCCTCAGTCTCCAGACTATATCTGGTCTCAGTTACCCAAGCAGCATTGGGTATGAAGGGATCTTATCTCATGGAGTGTGCTTTAAAACAAATCAGAAAATGATTGGCTATTCCCACAAGCCCTGTGCCTCCCTTACAGCATGTTTTGGAAGGAGGACACCATTGCAGATCAAAGGATTTGTAGCTGTGTTGGTGTTTATGTTTCTCCTTTGATAGGCTGCAGAATGAGTTCTGTCAACAAAAACATTAGCCCACACAGGTGAAGGTTCTAGATGACAGAAATTGTGACCATTGCTGATAGAAGTGCCAACTTGTGCAGCCACTATGGAAATCACTGGGAAGATTCCTCAAAAAGATGGTAATCAATCTAGCCCAAAGTCCAGCTATACCACCCTTGGGCATATACACAAAAGACAATTCATCCCAAGCGCAGGCATTTGCTCAATTATGTTCATTGCTACTCCACTCATAGAAACCAAAAACTGGAACTAACCTAGATATCTCTCAACAGCTGAATGATTAAAGACATGGTGATACACTTACACAATTACACTTACACTTATATTCGTGTTAAAAAATAAAAGAGAAATCATGAAATTCACATGTAAGTGGACGGAAGTAAAATAGAAATAGTAAATCATCATCATCATTGTCATCATCTTCAGCAGCAGCAGCAGCAGCAGCAGCATCATCAACAACAGCAGCAGCAGCAGCAGCAGCAGCAACAACAGCAGCATCCTGATTAAGGTCATCCAGACCCAGGAAGACAAATAAGGCATGTGTTCACTTATATGTGGACATGAGCTGTTAATTCAATGATAAACAAACTACAATCCTATAATCCATATGAGCATAGAGGTTAGGTATAGAGTAAGTGGCAAGTGGTAGTAGTAATGGTGGATATATTATATCTCTCCAAGAAATGGAAAAAGAATATGAATGTGTGGGTGGTGGACTAGAATAGAAATCATCATCGAGGGAGAGGGATGGAAGAGGGACTTGAGAGAGGATATGCATAGGGAGATAGCTAAAGTTAAGGGTCATTCAAGGGGTCATAGGTAAACCAAATACAGTAGAAGCCTTCTGAAATCTATACTTATGTGACTGTGATCTGAAAGAAATTACCAAACACTGGAGGAGACAGAGCCACAGCAGGTCACCTCATCACCAAATGAAGCAAGCCACAGCTGGTCACCTCATCATCAAATGAAGCTAGCTTTGTAGAAAATAGATTATATTTAATTGACTTGTTGACCAAAGGTGTCCTATGGGAACCTTACACCAACCCCTAATTTTTCCAAAGCTATAGTGTGCTCTCTACAAACCGATAGCCAAGCTATCTGAAGACAGCACCTACAGAACTCATTGAGAATGGAAAGGTTGAGCTGGTGCCTACTTTACTTTTTCTTTTACACGCCTAGTCATAAGCAAGCTATTGCATGAAGAAGTGTGTCATACTCGTGTACTGTGGGTGCAGCTTTTGCTAGTGTTTCTTTATTTTCTATCATTTTATTCTACCTTAGTATAATCTATACATAATTGTTATCAACTTCCTGTTGATTTCTGCAAATGGTCTTCTTTAACATTTCCTTTCCTGGCTCACTAGTTTGTTTCTGGTAACCCAGAAGCTCTTCATACAATGCTGCACCAACCCAGAGCTTCAAAGCTACCAACCTTACTTAGCCCTGCTTCCTGCAGATCACCTTTGTCTTTTGGGGAAACTGACATCTACAGGATGCTCTCTCTCTGTTCCCCCTCTCCAGTTAACTCATTTTCTTCATTCAGCAGAATCACTTAGCATCTTCCAAAGAGAAGATACATGTCAGCGCTGCTCCTCTGTGTGTTCAGAACTCTTTTATACTGACTTTATATATTGTTGATGGTTTACTCGAGCTGAGATGCTAAGGGATAGTTTGTTTCCTTCAGAACTTTCCAGCATGCTACATGGCATCTGCTGTCATCATTGCTTCTCAACAGCCCAGTGCCTCTGCCATTAGTGACTTAGTGTGCAGCGTCTGCTCTCTCTCATGAGGCTTTTAAGCTTTTTGCCTTAGCTGCTTTAATATCTCTGAAGTCCTCTTGGCATGTGTATGCATTTTCCCTTAGCTTTTCTTAATGTGCCTCTTCAATAGAGTGGTCTCCCTGCACTACCACATGAGGATGCCCCTTGTTATGTTCATCTCTGAGAAGAATAAAAGAATTTCAAGTAAGTCATATGATGTACACAAAACCATGGGGTAAAAACTGCTGGGTGAAATCTGAAGACCAAACATTGGCTGATAAGTAATCTTTATCTTCTTCCAGTAACAATGGGCTGCTAAATATTGTCCTCAACATTTTCATCTCCAGTTGTGGGTTTTATTTATTCATTTTGTCTGTTTTTGTGAAACAGGAATTACAGCAATTAGTCAATAGCATTGATCTAATAAAAGATAAATGAATTCCTGTCCCTTCAATTTTAGCGACTCCCTCTGGTTACTGTGTTATTAGTTGCTTTAATGATCATCCTTAGCTTGTTGTCTCCAAACCTGATAAATAAGACATGAGTTATCTTGGACACAAACACACACAAAAATTGATCCCCCCTCCACGGAGCTTAGACAAACCTGTCATTTGGGATATCCTTGATGAGTTGACGTTAAAAGAGCACAGTGCCTAAACTGTTGGCTTTGCTTTCAGAGTCCCAAGCTCAGAAGTGAAATAGTAAATATATTATCTTTCCTGTTATGGAATGTGGGCACATAGCCACTTAAAATTGATATGAAAAAGTAAATGATATAAGAAATACAACTTGTATATTTAAGAAATTAATTGAAAATAATAAGAATATTTAGAAAAAATATTATGATAATTTCAGAGGGATACAGTAAGGATTGAGGAACATTCAGTATGGATGAAGGTATATTCTGTCTCATGCAGAGGAAATCTCACGCTCCCTCAAGATACTTAGAAATGTTAATATAAACACTTATATGTGTAAAGTCTAATTATAACTACTTTCAAAAATAGTCTAACTTCCCTGTTCATTAAGATTAAGGAATAAAACCTACAGTTTGCCTAATAGATGCACAGAGTTGTTATCCATCTTAAGGAAATTACTGATGATTTTTTTTTAAAAGAACTACTGAATGCAGCCTATAATGATTAAACCTTTGGTCAGTGATAAGAAATCAGAGTTTGAATCAAGAAACTATTTTGTGTGTGTCTGGCAGGATGTGATAAATTCTCTCTTGGCCATAGCAGTGGTGGATTTTAACCTTATGTTGGTAGTTTTATGTTTTACATATTGTCTTGGTAACATGTCCTACAATAAAGTGTGTGTGTGTGTGTGTGTGTGTGTGTGTGTGTGTTTGTGTACTAGCAACTTAAAACATAGCCCCTGTTGTGTGAAGTAGTGCAGGTATTGGGAGGGGTGGTGCTCTTATCTGTCCTGTATCTCCCTGCTGCCTTACTGAAGAGCCTACAATTGGGATTTCACGTACTTTAATTTCACACTGAATTTACATCCTTGGATAAATTTGACAAAGGGATCAGGAAGATTATAAAAGTAGAGGCATTGTGTCTTATCTTCAAGGTCTTTTAATGATAACATTAAAACACTCTTGTTTGCTTAGAAGAGTGTATAATTTTAAGAGGAATTGATGGAGAAATTGTCGTTCAGCTCGCTATTACTGGTGTTTGTTGAAAAAAAGTCAGTACTAAGAGTTCTAGTATCTCCAGGTCCACTTCTGAATGTCTCAACAGCTGGACCTACGAACTTTAACTGCCTTCACTTGGTGATTTTTTTCAGTTCAAAGAAGGTAAAGATAACATTTCGTAGTCTGTGAGAGATCTTCTCTTTCTTTGTCATTCTAACCTGACCAGTAGCAGATAGAGCTGAGCAAGAAGCCACACAACAGTGGCATTAGAGAACACAATGTAGCTTCCTTAGTAGGTAAAGGCCACTCACTCTCCTGAATAATAAGCATGTCCTCCAGATGCAGTAAGAGATCTAACTAACTGTGGGGATGGCCCCAGGGTGACCTGACTGGGCTTGTCTTTAAGGGCCCCACCTTTTTGTTCTGGAATGGACAGTGCCAGGCCAACAAAACACTAACTGTTCTGATGACTGTCCAAGTAAAGCTTGGTCCACAGCCTTCTGTTTGTAGTTAAGGTGGCTTGTTTTTCTCTGTGTTATCTGGAAGGCTCACATCTTCAGCTGAAACATTCACGGAAATCCTGGGAGTAGCTGAGAATTTTAAATGGGCAACAACAAAAATTAAAAATAAAAGTAAAATACATCTAAGATTGAAGGAGAACATATGCTCCTATTAAATAAAGTCTTGACAAATACTGACTACCCCTTTATTTTGTAAAGTTTAGACCAATAAAGTTACAACATGAGACTTAAGTTTCTAAAGTAGACCAATAAAAACATAGTCCAAAAATTTGAAAATAAACAAGTTTCATGTATATATATATATATATATATTCAAATTATTTACTATTTTATTAATTATAATGATGTATATGCATGTATCATTATGGCTTTTTCCTTTCATTGACAAGCTAAATTTCCTTGCATTTAAGCTTCTGATTTACTAGATATGACCTAGCAGTGTTTAGATCCGGTGGTCTTTTGTGCTCCGGAGGCACGGTTTGTGATGCTATTGATCAGTTTCAAGGGCAGGTTAGAAATGAAGCTAAGTCTCTGGAGAGGGGTTGCCATCACCTTGACCTTGGGTGAGCGTTAGACCACTGACCCTTGAACCCCAGGACCTAGCCACCAGATTCTGCTATCTTTTACTGCAGCCAAGCAAGTCAGCGGGAGTATGTGTCAATGTGGCTCTTGCCAAATCGGAATTGACTGACCAGTAGGATGTCTGCAAGCAGCGGGAAATGTGGGTTAAAGTATGTCAATAATGTTTCTGAAGAACGATTTCTCCCAAGAATTGTAGCCGTTGGAATGTTTTGACATTTATTCGGTAGAGAAATGTAGCATGTTTTGTGAAGCACTTCAAGAGGGCTGCTGCTAACTGCTGCAGGGTATTGATCGTCCTGTTAAATTGCACAGGCACACTTGGGAGAGCATTGAGATTCAGGCAACGGGACAGAAAGGATCTGCTGCACCCGATGGTCACTAATGGTAATTGGTTTCGATCCTTGCACTTGAAGAAACCATGATTTACTTGGCTCACTGATGAAATGTAGACACTAAATGTTTTGAAAAGAAAAAAAAAAACATGCCATTTTTTTAAACATTTACAAGCCAGCACCTCCATACTGGAACACCTTGTCTGTACAATAAATTCAGTGATGTACAAAAATACCCATCCGAGGGGCCCACAATTCTGATTTGCCTTCTGCCCAAGTCTCCCTTTGGGTATCATTTGTCTGCCAGTTTGTTTCTCAACATTTTTGTAATTTAATTTGAGTTGATTTACTCTTCTCATGAGTTTCAGATTTAAAGAATATTTTATAAATGTAAAAGAAATGGCATGTGGGGTGGAAATGATTCTGTTCATAAAAGCTTAAGAACAAATGAGAGAAGTAGCCTTATCTCCTGTCAGCTACATACTATCTAAAACGGTCAAGGTATTGTAGACTATTTACCATAGCTCCACGATACCGCCTTTTTATACATCTGTCAAGAATTCAGAATTTTAGTTGCTAGGTGAATAAACAGTATTTTGCATTGTTACTAAGGTTACTGTTAGCTATTTTACTTATTTTGATACTATATTTTGAATGCTACCATATATAAAAGCTAAAAGGATTAATATGCATTCTTATACATATAGGTAGAAATATAGACTCTCGTATAAATATATACATATAGTACAAATGGATACATATAGTACATACTATATGTATGCATTTTATGAGGTTTGCATATATTAATATATATAATATTATGTATATGCTATTGTATATAGTATACTTGGATTGCCTTGTATGTTCTACATAGAATACTAAGGACAATATTCCATGCATGTCTACATGTTCATACTATGTGCATACATATATAGTATATATAATGCTTTTTTATACATATGCTTTTCTGTCATTGTGTGTGTTTTATGTTGCTAAGGAAACCTGTTAATGAGTTTTAAGTGAATATAAAGTTTGTACCCATAGATTGTGAGTGCTATTTCAGTCTACTACAGCGTGCTCCTGAAGGAGTGACTATTCTCATTTTCAAAAAACCAAGATAACTTTATTCTCAAGTTATTATGCTCATTTATATATTTTCCCCTGTTTTTATTTTTTCATATTTATAGCAGTGATCCTAAGACAGTGTGAACTAAATTCCGAATTATTTTATTACTTTAATATTGCTTTAAGATTTGAATATTAGATAAATATCAAAATTAATTAATGAAGAAAATTAATAGAATTATAGCTCATAAAACAGTATGATATATTAAATGTGATATGTATTATGTCATCCGATTAATTTATACTGTGCAGTCATGATCATATCCTGATAATCATAATAATTTAATAAAATAGCTGTTACATAGATTAGGTTTAAATGTTGATTCAGGATGTATTTCTAAACTATATCAAGGTGAAAAATAGTCCTACAGATCAGAGCACAGAGAGGAGAAGAACTGGTAGCAGCTTCTAAAGTTGTGGATGTTTTGCAAACTTCCGTTAAGAAACTCCTTGGGGGGGGGGGGGGAGGGGGAGGTTCCAAAGGGGAGATCTGGAAAGGAGGAAACATTTGAAATGTAAATAAAGTAGGAAAAAAAACCAAACCTCCTTGACTATTCAGCTGCATTTCTGTGGTATACTAGAGGATTTTTTTTAATACATTGTTTTTTAAATGTTACTTAATCTTGTTTTTTACACTCCAGATTTTATCCCCTTCCTGGTCCACCCTCTGATTGATCCACATCCCATACCTCCCACCCCTTCCCCAGGGTCTCCACAAGGATGTGCCCCCCACTCCCCACTCCACCATATCTCCCCACTCTCTGGGGCCTCCAGTCTTTTGAGGGTTAGGTGCATCTTCTCTGACTTAACCCGGACCCTGCAGTCCTCTGCTGTATATGTGCTGAGGGTCTCATGTCAGCTGGTGCTGCCTGGTTGGTGGTCCAGTGTCCGAGAGATCCCAGGGATCCAGGTTAGTTGAGACTGCTGGTCCTCCTACAGGGTCGCACTCCTCCTCAGCTTTTTCCAGCTTTTCCCTAAGTCAACCACAAGGGTCAGCAGCTTCTGTCCATTGGTTGGGTGCAAATATCTGCATCTGGCTCCTTCAGCTGCTTGTTGGTATTTAACAGTGCCAAACTGTAAAATACACGTTAGAACCCGCAGGAGCTTTCATGCTTGAACGTAAGTGGCCTTGCTGTTTCTGTGGAGCTTCCCATTTCTGGAATGAGGGTTGAACAGGCAGGTATTGCTGGGAGCAGCCCTCTGTGGTGTCAGCCAGCTGGTGGCAGTAAAATGGCTTTACAGATCTCCACAAAGCACTGCGATCTAATTTTTGAGAAGGAGCAGTGGTAACAGAGATAAGGGGATTATCCTTTCTTCCCATCTCACCTCACATCTCTTGGAGCCTCCACAATGGATGTGCTAATTAGAGCTAATTGCTCTGCTAGACACAAGTCTAGTAGAACTCTACAAAGATCACTGTGCCTTTCAAATAGAAAACTATTTTCTTACTACTTCTAGATGTGTAGATTTCACTTATTGGTTTGAAGGGAAAGAATTTTTTTCCTGATCTTTATGATATCTAATGATTCTTTGCATTTTGAAAGCAAATTTTTAAGAGAGAGTTTTTTGGGGGGGGGGAGCATGGGGAGCTGTAGAGATGTCTCACTGATTAAAAGAACTTCTTACCTTTGCAGAGGATCTAGATTCGATTCCCAACGCCCACATGATGGCTCACAACCATCCAGGGGATCTAACACACTATTCTGGCTTCCAGAGGAAAGCACATGACCCAGATACATACATGTAGGCAAAACATTCATGCACATAAAATAATAAAGAGAGATAAACAAGAAAGCTTCTGGATGCTTCTAGAATTTTTAACTTTGTTCAAAGGTGAGATATCAATTTTTCTCTCATCTTAATGTTCTGTACAAAACATTTTCAGTAGCTTTTATGCTTCACTATGTAAATTCTCCCCTCCCCCCCCAAGGATGGGTATTTATTCATACCTATCCAAGATATATCGCAATTTCTATAGGCACTTTTCGAAGATAGTGCATCTGATGTCAGAAGGTGGAATTTACCAACCAGAGGGAATAAATCAATATGTCCTCTTTAGCTCAAGCCAATGAGACAAACACACTGGTGAGCCACAGAGGTGTAACATATAATAAGTTGGGTCTTCCCAAAGTTATTTTGGTTTATCCTGTAAAGTTTTCTTAAGACCACACTCCTATTGTTGTCTTTTACTATGTTACAGTATTTATTAAATTACTGTTGTATAGAGACATTATTTGTAGACACAGAAATGGATTGATTGTGTCTTAATATCTCTTTGGTGTAGATTGTGGGATCTGTAGCATTTACAGGTGACTACATACACACAGCCCTGACTAACTTGGGAAATCCGAATGTTACATATTGTCACTCCCTGGAGAAAATGTAGAAAATAGAAAGCACACAAAAGTGCCTGAGGCACACACTGATGAGCTCAGCTCTCTGTGATTCCCTGAGTGCTATCCAAAGTCCTTACAAAGCTTCTTCTGATACAGTTTTGGGGTAAAGCCACTGTACCACAGGAAGGTGACAGTTTCTACCACCAGGAGAAATAAGGAGTTTCCTGTTCTAGGATGCACTTTTAACCCTCTCAGAACAACATAACACTGCTTTTAACAGCAGACCCCATTGTCAGCTGCTTTGGGAGTA
Source organism: Rhynchomys soricoides (assembly GCA_019843965.1). NCBI lineage: Eukaryota > Metazoa > Chordata > Mammalia > Rodentia > Muridae > Rhynchomys > Rhynchomys soricoides. The sequence goes on along the minus strand of JADRCH010000031.1, from coordinate 18,187,847 downwards.
TTTCTGAGAAAAGTCCTTGTAGTCTCCTAAAGGAGAATCTTTGGCTAATCAAGATATGCTTCCCCAAAGCCTCCTGTTTATCTTTTATTGCAGGCTCTCCAGAATAATACAGAAGAGGCCAAATCCCCTGGTCTGCACTCAGTGTATGCCAGAGTAGGCTTCTGTGTTTGAGTCAGGAATTGGCAGCTTGTGTGGGTGGGCGGTTCTGAGAATCTAGCTTATCATTGATTAGTGTACCATTGGTTAGGAAATCCAATGAACTAGTGCCAAGTGAAATATGTGACTGCTGTTTTGATGTTAATTTAGACACATACATATCTTTCACTTAAGCTTTCTGTTGATTTATCTGTTTCTAGTCTCTCATTTTAGCCTTTTCAACACAGACAAAATTTTTTAAAAAATGGAAAAAACGATAAACAAAATATGCATACTCTAATGAAAGAATTGGTGCACTTCTAAATCAGAAATTTATTAATCAGAAATTTATTGATCAAGTAGTTCTCAAGATTTATAACTTGAAAATCTTTCATAAATTTCAAACAGAATATTAAAGCAGTTTTTATTATGTAATATTATGTGAAAGTCATTAGATGCAGAATCCTTCAATAGAGGAAGGGATTATATGTTACTTAAGACTGAAGTGAGAACAGGAAGCCAATATAGAAGTGGAACACAGCCTCCAAATGCAGGTTGAGGAGTGTTCATATCCCATACTGCTGATGCAATATTCATGTAATCAGAGTGTGGACTCTATCCCTGGCCCTGATCATATGACTGTATTCTTCTCTAAGTAGAGCTTATGCACTAGTAAAACAATAGGGATTGCTAGCCCCTCTCTGTAGTTACACCTGCTGAGATCAACATCCTTCTCTGGGTACCTGTGAAACAGCCATTTCTGCATCTGCTCTTGGCTCACAGGTTCATTCAATGATGACCATATGGTCCAGCTTCCCTTTCTTTACCCCCTTTTACCACTATTGTAGGGATCTGTAATTCATGAAAGTTATTATCCCGCTCTTAGGGCCTTGCAACAAGGAATATCTAAAGCTTTTCTTGGGCCTAGAATTCTTCTGATATACTACATTAAATCCCCCATCTTTAAAGAAACTTGGCCCATTCCCAGAGTACCAAAAGACAGTACACACTGACATTCTAATTTCTAACTCAATTTCAGAAGCTGGGTTCCTGGTGTCAGCTTTAAGGAGGGAGGAGATTAAGGCCTTTCTGGAAGGACCCTGTATCACCTCTCTAATCTAAGCTCCTTTTCCCTATTCCCACATCCAGCTCCATCAAGCCTAATCTTCCCAGGGAATGGGGAACCATGGACAAATTGCAAAATAGCCTTTGTCACTTTCCCTAAACAGCTGAGCCTTGGCACTCAGATTTGAAAGTTAAGATCTAGGGCTGGCTGCTCATTTTTTTATTGGTTATTTTATTTATTTACATTTCACATGTTGTCCCCCTTCCCAGTCTCCTCTCTGTAAACCCCCCATCACACCCCTTCTCTCCTTTGCCTCTAAGAGGATGCTCCAACACCCACCCATCCATTCCTCCCTCACCCCTCTTGCATCCCCCTATGCTGGGGCATCAAGCCTCTACAGGACCAAGGACCTCCTCTCCTATGGATGACAGATAAGGAAATCCTCTGCTACACATGTAGCAAGAGCCAAACACTCTGATTGGTGGTTTAGTCCCTGGGAGCTTTTTTTGGAGGGGTCTGGTTGGTTGATATTGTTGTTCTTCCTATGGGGTTGCAAATCCCTTCAGCTCCTTCCGCCCTTCCCCTAACTCTAATTTTTGCTTTGCTTTAACCATCTTTATTTTTCTCTTCAAAGGACTGAGGACAGAATAGCAGAAAAATACTGCAGTGGGAATAAAAGTCTGTATAAATAATAAAGTTTCTTGTGTGTGTGTGTGTGTGTGTGTGTGTGTATGGGTGTATGTTTGTGTATGTGTGTGTGTATGTGTGTGTGTGTATGGGTGTGTGTGTATGTGTGTGTATATATGTGTGTGTATGTGTGTGTATGGGTGTGTGTGTATGTGTGTGTGTAT
>JADRCH010000031.1:18146393-18183893 GCA_019843965.1 Rhynchomys soricoides | reverse complement strand
CCTAACTAAGACACTAGTCTCTCCCTCTCCACAACCACCTGTTGCCCTTTGATCTTAACCTAAGGGTATATAGAGTTAGTAATTTCATTTAAATGTTACAAATTGGGTAATCCTCTTTCTAGATTTCAAAACTAGAGGGAAATAATACTTTCCTTGTGACACAAATCTGTTTTGTAAAAACAATCCATTTGGGAAGAAACTGTAGAATAAACTCTTGGAGATTTCACATGAATTCATCAGAAGATTCAGGCTTGACTATAAAACAGGATAGGACAGACCATCTCCAAAAGCCCACAATTATTTGAACTCGAGCCTGTCGTGTACAAATTTCATCTTAGTTATTATTAAAAGGATTGTGATTTGTGGTAACACAGAGAACAAAGTGTGTTTTGGCATATAGAAGCTCCTGTCTGACAAGTTGACATGTCTAAGAGAACAGGACCTTGTTCTTCATTCCACCGCATTTTTCACCCAGTACCATTCCTGAGATAAAGGCAATTAATAGTTGCTAAAAGCAGGCTTTCTAAGAGCAGTTACTAGACTTTCTCTTAATTTGTATAATATTAATTTTTAAAGCTTAATGGCATGAAAATGACGGACACAATACTTTTACAGGTATAAAGCAGTAGTGCTGAAGTTTTATCTCATATGTTAAATAAGACAAATGAGTCAGCAAGGCAGGAAGCTAAGCTCATATGTTAAATATGACAAACAAGAGTCAGCAAGGCAGGTAGCAAACAAGATTGAGTTTGATATTGACTTGAAGGTAGACATACTATTTAATAAAACTATCATAATTATTATATATGGTATTCCTAATAATTGATTCAGTGGAGCAAGATGATAGGCCAGCATTTAGGAATATCAGTATTTCTGTAGGTTAAAGAAAAAATTATTTCTCCCTCTTAGTGTATAACATATATTACATTGTGTGTGTGTGTGTGTGTGTATGCGTGTGTATATGTATGTTGTAGATATGTGTGTGAGTATATGTTTGTGTGTGTGGTGTGTATTTGTGTGTGCATGTGTGTATTTCTGTTCATGTTTGTGTGTGCACGTGAGCATGTGCATGTATGTATGTTTGTATGTGTGGTATGTTTGTGTATGTGTGTATGTGTGCATTTGTGTGCATGTGTGTATTATGGGCACTTGCATACGAATGTTTGTGTAGGGCAGAAGAGGACATAGGAACCTTGCACCTGGAGATGAAAGCAATTGTAACCAGCCCAATATAGATTCTGAGAACTGACCTCTGGTCCTCTGAAGGAAGAGAGAATGCTACTAACCACTGAGGAGTCTTTCTATCTCCTAACTATTTTGTTTTTGAGAAATTGAATCATATTTGACTTTGGGTTACTTAGGAGATTATGCATCATTCATTGAACACTAAGTGATTATAAAAGGCAGTTTAGAAAATATGTAAAACATCTGTTAAAATTTTTCTACTTTCTATACTTTCTTTCAGCATGAAAAAGGATAAATATTGCATTGGCTTTCTACCACCACAATGGATTACCGGAAATGATAAACTTGCAGAGAGTAAATATTTAAGATGGGAGAGTCCTGCCCATGATTTATCAGACCCTGTGCTTAGACAGAATATCACAGCAAGAACATGCGGTTGCTCAGGAGCTGGAGAGCAAAAGAGGATAAGGAGGAGACCACCCACTCCCTCCAGGGAATGCCAAAAGTACCTAATAATATTTCGCGAGTCCTTCTTCCCAAAGATTCCAGCATCTGCTAATTCTAGCATCATAGGTACCAACTGTATAACAGGCCTGTGAGGCCCAGCGATGATATAGCTCATGAGTTACACGGGTTAGAGCCCATTCATTTTTCAAGTAGAAATCAAATAGCTGTTTTCAGGAATTCAGGTTCATTTTACCTTGTCCTTGACATCTTGCTGTTCTTCTAATTGATGACAACTTCAAATTCTAGATACACACGAAATTCAAGGACAAAAATAGACAACAGCTGCTTGGGCACACTGTCACATGCACTTGCAGGCAAGGTCAGGACATTCAGTCTAAGTTCTGAATGAATACTGGCTTGCATTTTTATTGGTGTGAAAGATATTTTAAATAAAACTTACAGTCTTTTCCAAACCCATGGTGATTATGGCTATTATAGCAATACCACTAGTTTTAGTTTTTAAATCCACATGATTTTATACAAAATCAAAAAAGATCCTTGAAAACTATTTTTATTGGGGCTGGAGAGAAGGCTTAGTGGTTAAGAACACTGACTTGCTTCCAGAGGTCCTGAGTTCAATTCCTAGCAACCACATGGTGGCTCACAACCATCTGTAATGGGATCTAATGCCCTCCTCTGGTATGTCTGAAGAAAGCGACAGCGTACTCACATATAAATAAATCAATCTTTTTAAAAAAAAGAAGAAAAATATTTGTACTCCTCTCCTTGTGAAAATCCTCTAATGTTCATTAGACCATGTTACAAATAGACTTTATTTTAGTAACTTTTAAATGTTAAGATGACCTTACTCAAAGCTAGCTAGCAAAAAAAAGTTACAATTATTTTACTGCATATGCTTATATTTTGTTATTCCTTCATGACTGAAAATAAGTTAATATGTGAAGTGGCCATTTTGCTATAGGAGAACATAACTGAAATTAAATGCATATTTTTTTAAAATATTTTGGGTAGCATATAAAGTAATAGGTTTCTCATTAAAGAAGAGCAATTTATTTTTATTTGAGGTGTATATATGAGTTTCTACATATATGTATATGCATTAAACAAGTGTCTATGCCTGAAGGACAGGTAGCTGTTGGATCCCCTAGAGCTGAAGTTACAGGCAATATGGGATACTTTGTATTATCCTTCTGCAAGAACATCAAGTGCTTTTAGCTGCTGAACCAAATGGCCAACCATGCACGTGGACCCTCTTGTTAATCTATTTTCTCCCTTAAAACAGCTCTTTCCATGGTTTCCACAATTTTTTTCCCCTCCCCTGTCCTTTAAGACCCCTCCCTGTTCTTCCATGATCTCATTCCTATCTCATGACCTATGCCCCTGTATAGAATTTCAAATCTGGATTCAAAATGTGCAGAAACATATGGAGTATTTGTCTTTCTGTGTCTGGCTTATCTCTCTTAACATAATGGTCTTCAGTTCTATTCATCTAACTTGAGATTTCATAATTTCATTATCTTTTGGCAGTTGAAAATTTCTAGTGAGTATGAATCCCATTTTCTTTATCTATTTCTCTGATGTTGGACACCTAGGCTGATTTTGTTTCTTAACAACAGTGAAAAGTGCTGTAAGAACTATTCATATGTACATATATCTGCCATGTGTTGATTTACAATCTTTTGATTATATATCCACGAGTAGTAGAGCTGTATCATATGATAAGCCTATTCAAGGTTTTTGAGGAAAAAAAGATATCTAATTGACTTATGATGGAATTGCATAGTAATTTTAAGTTTGATTTATCAAATTACTAAGACTATTGAAATATTTTCAGATATTTATTGGTCATTTGTTTGAAATCATTTGAGGACTGTCTACTTAGCTCATTTATTGATTACATGATTTGAGGTTTTTCTTGGTGTTTAAATTTTGCAATTCTCGATATATTCAAGATATTAATCCCCTATCTCATATATAGTTGGCATACAGTTTGTCCTTTCTTGTAATTCAATGGATCAATTTGGGAATTATTTTCTATACTACTGATGCTCATGTCCAAAGGCCATGAGTATTCTGATGTCTTAAAGTGATTCATGTATGCTTTTGTCTAGCCCTTTAGAGTCTTGGCTCCTTGATCTGTTCTGAATGGGCGTGTTGGAGGGAGGGGGTGTGAAAGTGTTGAATCTACTTTATTATTCTTCATATTAAAATCCAGTTTTCTTGGGACCACGGATTGACTAGGTTGTCTCTCTTCCAGATGCAATTGTAAACAGCTTTGCTGCAAATGTAGCTATTGCACCTGTGTGGATTCATATCTTAGTTCTCCATCATTCTGTTATAGTCTATTGTTTGGGGCATACCATCCAGTCCTTGCTACTGTGCCTCTGTAGTATAATTTGAGGTTAAATAATATGATACTTTCAGCACTGTTCTTTCTGATTAGAATTGCTTTGATGGCTTGTCATCCTCTGTGCCTCTGTATGAATTTTAAGACCATGATTCTAAATTTGTGAAAAAAAATATGAGTGGAATATTTATTAGGATTGGATCAAACCTACAGATTATTTTATAGTAACAATTCCAGATTTAACAGAGTACTACTGTCTATCCATGAGCATAGGGTTTCTTATATTTATCTGTTTATTTGAAACTATTGTGAATATGAATTCTCTGGTGATTTTTTTCTAGACAATTTTATTACTGCTTTATAGAAAGACTACTGATTTGTCTGTGTTCAGTTGTCCTCTCCTGATTTGTTAAAAGTATTTATTAGGTCTAAGAGTTTCCTTTTAGAGTCTTTTAAGTATGTAATTATGTTAATTATAGATAGGTACACTTTACTATTTGAAATCTTTTAATTTCTTTGTTGTTGTTGTTATTGTTGTTGTTTTTGCTCTAGATAAAACTATGAAAATTGCATTGAACAAGAGAGGTGGAAGTAGGTACCCTTGTCATAATCTGATATTAGAGACTACATATATTTCCTCCATTTAATATAAAGTTGGCTCTAGTTTACTGCATACATACATATATATATATATATATATATTACATATTATATATTTTTAAACATTCTTTTATATCGTATATACATTTATATATTTTGTGCTTAATTTTATAAGAATATATCATATATAACTATATATAAAATTATATATATTAATCTATATAACTATAGAGTATACATACTATTGATTGAGTTATAGTTCTTCTACTGTTCCTCTGTTCTAGACTTTTATTACAGAAAGACTTAAAAGAATGGTAAAGGCAACTCCTACAACTAGTGAGTGATCATGTGATTTCTGTTCTTATTTCATTATACAAAATAGTATATTGATTGACTTGCATACATTTAGCTGAATTGTCACTGCTTTGCTGAAATGAAGCCAACTTGGTGACAATGTATGAGTTTCTTAATGTGTTCTAGAATTCCATGTACAAGGTTGAGGATCATTACATCTATGCTTACTAAGGAAGCTGTCTATTGTTTTCTTTTAGTTGTTCCCTTGCCTGTTTTTTATCTCAAGGTAACACTGTCTCATAAAATGAGTTTAGTAGTGTTCTCTCAGCTGTTTTGTTGAACAATTTGGAGGGTATTGGTATTACTTTTTCACTGAAGGTTTGGTAGAACTTGTCAGTGCATCTACCCAATCCTAGATTTTCTTTGTGAAGAGACTTTTGCATGAATCTTATTGCTTCCTCTGATTAACTTGATAATGGATTTGCCCAATTTTTCTCAATGTTTCAGATTTTTCGTATATACACTTTAATTATAAAACTTAATATTCCTCTTAAATGGAAAGTTTATGAATGTTTATACTTATTTTTATTAATTTACATATTTTCACTGTTTCTTTTATCAAGCTTGCTCAGGAGTTAGTTGCTCTTATTTATCTTTACAAATTAGCTTTTTTATTTATTGTTTCTCTTAAAGTCCATTTGGCAAGTTTTTAAACTTTAGCTTCACCTTCCCACCACTCTCTGTTTTAGTATTCCATTGTTTCCTGTCTGCCTAAGGCTGAATTATTTCATTTGGGTTATTTACTGTCTCCAATTTTCTTTAGTATAACAGCTACAACCATAAACTGACTTCTTGGAAATGCTAAAGCTATATCATAAATATATCGGTAAGTTGTACTTTTATTTAATTATAGAAATGTTTAATCTTGCTTCCTGATTTTTTTTATGCCACACAGGTCATTGAAAAGTCTATTGATCTGTCATTTCGTATTTGTGTTAAAGTTTTGTTTTTCTTGATGGTGATTTCTAGTTATATTACACCAAAATCTGATAAGCTTCAGAAAATTATTTTAGGTTTATGTGTGTGTTAATGTGTGTGTTTTGTTAATTCTTGCATTCTGACCTATAATGAGGTAGCTTTAGAGAAGTTTCCCCAGACTAATCTGCAGAATGTGTCTCCTATGTCTTCCGGATAGAATAGTCTGTCTTTAAATCTGTGTGATATCTGATATAGTTAAATCTAAAATATCTTTGTAGACTTTTAGCTTGGATGACCATCTGAAGAAGACAGAAGATTATGAAAGTCACCCTCTATTATTTTATGTTGTTCTGCATAACTCTTTATGACTATTAGTATTTGTTTGCTGAAACCAAAAACATTATGGTGTTTGGAACATCTCAATTCATAAAAAGACTTTTAAGTTTTTTGTAATTTATTCTCATGATGAATTTTTCCCATTATTGATATTTAGTGCCTTCCTTTATTTCTTCTTAGGAATTTGGTCTTGAAGTCTCTTTCTTCAACTGTCAGAATTGCTAGTCCCACTTGTTTTCTGCTTTCATTCACATGATAGAGTAGATTCATTCTATTCTATGACTCTCAGTCTGTGAGTGCCTTTGCCCGTGAGGTGGGTTTCTCAGAGGTAGCATGTTTTGGTTATAGTTTTAAACATACTTGCTTATGCACCTACACAATTTTTGAAACTTTCATATAAGTATATATACATATACATACACATATACATACACATACACACACACACACACACACACACACACACACACACATATATATATATATATATATATATATATATATATATATATATAATGAACATCAGTACATTATTTTTTTTCTCTTTATCCAGTCTTATCACTTTCATTATCCTATTGAACCGCCTTCCACCCACAGAGAACTTCCGTCCTACTTCAAGGTCCTCCTCCTTCTCTTTCGCCTCTCTCTGTGTCTCTCTGTCTCTATCGTTGTTTCTCTGTGTCTCTCTGTCTCTGTGTCTCTCTCTCTCTCTCTCTCTCTCTCTCTCTCTCTCTCTCTCTGTGTGCGCATGTGTTTATGTTGCTGACAAGAAAATGAGTTGTAAATTACTTACTCTTTTTTTCATTTAGATACTATTTTTTAATTTAGCATTTTTTTTTCTTTCAGGGAATAGCATTTTCATTTCTTGAGAAATGTTTACTAATTTTGATTTTTTTCTGATTGGTTGGATTACTATCTCTTCTTGCCTTTTTTCTCTTTTTAGTATTAGGGATGGGCTTGTTTTTTGTGTTGGTTATGACAGTCTTCTTAGCATGTTTGTTCATCTACTCTTTCATGAAGTTTACCCTTTGCTGCAATCTCCTAATTAAAAGAACAGGTATTATCTTTTGTTTCTTGTCTGTGTGAGATATTGTTTAACAATCTTGTGTAATTCTGGCTTGATGGATCTTATCAGCTTTATTTTGTGCTTAAATTGAAATATTTTATTTTTCTGTGATTTTTAAACATTGCTTTTTTGTATATAGTAATGTTGTCTGATATTTTCTCTCTTTTTAGGATTTGAAATGTTTCATTCTATGATCCTCCGGCTTTTGGGGTTGCTAATGGAAGATCTCTTATTCTCCTGGTATATCTGCCTTTGTACGTAAGTTAGTGTTTTCCTTTGTGGATTTTAATATTGTTTCTTCACTTCATAGTTTTGATTTGTTGACTATGATACATTGTGAGGTTTTTCCTCTGATCATGTTTATTTAATTTTATAATACCTCATATGTTTGTACACCTATTTCTTTCCTTAAAATTGAAAAAAAATAATTTTTGAGAAGCACTGTTTTTAATTATTAAAGTTTTAATAAAACAAAAATATAAAATACAGGGAGATTTTTAATGAGAACTCTTATCCTTTTAGTTAATATTCTTAGCATCCAAAAATTTCATATTAATGCATGAATGTTATTCTTCTAAAGATACCACATGGGTGGAAACTTTAGCTTGTTTTTCAGTATTAATTTTTTTTTAAGTTTATTCTTCTGCCATATATCTCAACTGCTGGCTCCCTCCTTCTATCCCTCCCCTTTATCCCTTCTATCCCCCACTTCCATTAACCCCCTCTCACCCACATCCACTCTTCTCTCATTTCCTGTTTTCCTTCAGAAAAGAAAGGCAGGCTTCTGTACGATATCAAATGAATTTGGCATAACAAAATTCAATAAGACCAGGAAAAAACTCTTCTAACAAGGGTAGACAAGGCCACCCAGTAGGAGGAAAACGTCCCAAGAGCATGCAAAAGAATCAGAGACACCTAGCATCCTCTGTTAGAGGTCCAACAAAATTCCCAAACTAAAAAACTCATAGCATGTATGAAGAAGGCCTAGCATAGACCCATAACAGATCCATGGTTACAGCTTCAGTTTCTATGAGCCCCTATGTGCTCTGCTAAGTTGATTCTTTGGGCTGTGTCATCCTGGTGTCGTCCTGGTGTCTTTGTCCTCTCTGACCCCTATAACCCTTCTTTACCCCTCTTCTTTGGAGTTCCCTGAGATCTACCAAATACTTGGGTTTAGGTCTCTTTATCTGCTCCCATCAACTGCTGGAGGAAGCCTCTCTGAAAACAACTGGGTTACTGATGTGAGTATAGCAGAATATTATCAGGATGGATTTATTTATTTATTTGCCTGTTTGTTTATTTGTTTGTCATAAGTGTACATAGTCTCAGAGTCATTCAGTGTCCAGTTCCTGGTCATCTGGGGGTATCAGTCATAAGCTCCCTCTCATGGGTGGACCTCAAGTCAGACCAGTCATTGGGTGGCCATTCACAGAAGCTCCGAGCCACCACTGCCCTCGCACATCTTACAGGCAGGACTGCTTGTGTGTCTAACGTTTTATGGCTGGATTAGTGTCTACTGGGAGCCTTGCCTGGGTAGAGAAGATGGCCAGTTCAGGTTTTATGTCTTCCATTACAAGAATTCCGTTCTATGTTCACCATTATAGGTTCAAGCAGTTACAATTGCACTAGGTTTCCAAAATGTCCCTAAAAGATTACCTATTCTAATCACTTCTCTTCACACTCTCTCCTTCTGTCTCCTTCTCCCCTACTTGATTCATCCTGTTCTCATCACCACCTGCTCCCAATTTACTCACATAAAAAAATCTACTCTATTTTTCCTTTCTAGAGAGGTCCATGCCCCCCCCACACACACATATGCGCGTGAGCGTGTGTGTCATGCCTCTCTTCTTTATCTAATTTATTTGATCTAAATCCATCTATTCCATGGAATTTGAGATTGTGTCTCTGGTGGCAACCAGAGTCCTTGGATCTCAGGCTCAGCTACTTCACTGCACTTTGGATATGGTGTTATTTTATATTTGTTCTCAAGCCCGTATGCTTTTCTATGCTTTTCTCAGGCCATTGTTTATTCTTCCGCTGTGTTTCTTGGCTGACTGAGGTGTTCATCTCTACCATTTGATTGTTTAAAATGTCAGGTTCCTTTCTGAGTTCTCTCATGCCATTGACTTCTGCTGTGTTCCTTGACTGACTGAGGTGTTCATCTCTACCATTTGATTGTTTTGAAATGTCAGGTTCCTTTCTGAGTTCTCTCATGCCATTGACTTCTTCATGTATCTTTATTATGTATTGTCTCATCCCATTTTTCTGATTTTCCTGACTTTCTTTATCAGATCTAGATTGGGTTGAATTTATCTTTTTATATGTATTCTTATATGTATTTACCTATTTAGTATTTAGACAGGGTAGAGAAATGGGATTTTGCTCAGATATGTTCTCAGAACAATGGACAATAACTCTAAGAACCCCAATGTACTGAGTGGACCAATATTTTCTGATACTTTAACCTCATATACTATTAAAGAATTTGTCTTTCTTGACAATTTGCTAATTAAATCACTTCATATACCCGCATGCTATTATACACATATTCTTAGTTGCTTAGGGGTTGACAATTACAGAAGACAATCTCTGTCTCCACAATATTTGTAAATTTATTAATACCATGGCTGGACTCAATGCCTACATAGGCAAATTGGTTAGACCAGACAAAAACATTTCTAATGAAGTAAATGTATCACAAAGAATAAGCCAAAAAGTTTAAATGGTGAAGAAGAACAGCATTGAATACAGAGTATTAGTTTGTGGTGTCCAAAGAATATTAAAACAAAGTAATTGTTGATTTCCCTTTGTTAATTGTGTCAAACAAGATGAGACACGGTAGCGTTTCCCACCATATTTAGCCTCTCAGTGTACTTCTTATTTGACCTAGTAAGCTTCCAATCACCAAGTCACCTAAGAGAGATTGACTTAAAGGACAAAATGTAAATTTGCGTACAAGATATAAGAGATCTCAGCCCATGATTGCTCGTAAGCTTGTGCCATAATATGACAACATGATAAAAGCACATGGCCAGATGCTCTCATTATGGTGGCTAGAAAAGAAAAAATAATAATTTGTATCTTAAATCACCAACCTACAATCCATTAAGAAGTAAATTCATGCAAGAATTTTTTCCCTGATTATGTCACAGTCCTTATGATGTAATCATCTTACAAGGGCTCCACTTCTGTTTACTCCACTGAGGATCAAGCTATCAGAACATGTGATTTGATAAATAATTCAGGAACAGATTATAACACATCCCAGGGACATAATCATTCTATCTTTATGTTCCTATCTCTGCACTTAAGCTTTCACAACAATTTCCTGGCAATAGTCCCTAACATAAAACTTTAATAAAAATTAAAATTTCTGATTAAGCTACTTCCTGGTTTTCTTTTTCCACTCTACAGCATTTAGTTCAAACAATAGTCTCTGCTCCAGACCATTTTCCTTGATTTACTCTTGATGTGATGTCTTGGTTTTCATAGGAGCAATAATCTTTATGCTAATCCACCCTGTTGACTGGATTCTAAAATAAAAGTCTGGTTCTAGTTAGTTATAAAAATCATTTCAGATACAGACTTCATATATAGATATAGTCCCATCTGTGCTGCAAGACTATGTGTGCATGTTATCATTATTAAAAAGCAGCACCAGCACTAAGACAGGTGTTAGAAAAAAAGGATTCTGCCTTGTTTCTTCACACCTATTGGAGATGTTTACCAGCATGTGCTCTTGAACAAGTTCTGTGAGTCTGTTATGTCTATGAGGAGTTTTCGGTCTCAAGCCCTCACTCTGTATTTACCATCTACATTACCGTGTATTAGAACAAAAGACCAAACAAATTCTCCTCTCGTATCTAGTGTGTAGATTGCTATATGCACCTAGGTCTACTTCCTCATTAGATATGCAGATACCTTCTGCTAAAAAACAAACAAACGAACAAACAAACCTAACAACGTTTCCTTACCTTGTATTAAAATTTATGGGTGCTACAATGTCATATCAGTGTACACCCCACATGTTCAGCACCTGATTTTCCAGTGTGTGGGGTATGTATATCTGCTAAGCTGAACCACTTGTTAACCTCTCTGTAACCCTAGTTCTCTATGTGAAATGCATCCACCTTCTTGTCTTTAGCAGATGTGACACCATTTAACTTTCATAGACTCTGCTTGAAACTCATTCTGTTTCCTTGGTGGTACATACTCCTACACCTTCATCTTTCCTGGCAATAGCCAGCCTCCAGTATTTTTAACCTTTGACTGCTGGCTGTTTGACTGTTTAAGCCACACCCTTCTGTCTTCAGCTGAGCAAATGAATAGGAAAAATCCAACCCAGTCCTCTGTCATTTGTCTCTAATGGCGAGTACAGATAAAAGTATTTCCTGCCAAGCATAGGAAGCTTGACACGTATCCTCATGGCCAACCCACCAACAAAACTCATGGGCAATCTCTTGTGGCTCCAATCTCAGGCCATTTTGAACCTATGTTAGAGTCTCCTGATTGCTTGTAAGACTTCGTTAATTGAATCAAATGTTTCTGGATTCTCTGAGGTGTGTGTGTGTGTGTGTGTATGTTTTTATTTGAATCAGATTTTTAATGAGATTTATTTTAATCCTGCATTTACTAGTAACTAAAGGAAGAGTGAAAAATGTCACCCTTTTCTGAGACATTTTTTGGCCAGTTTAAATGGGATGGCCCCATTATAAAAGAAGGCAATACAGCAGCTGGCAGTTAATTTCACATATCTTTGCTTTGTATCTAGCACCATTCAGTATTGAGTGTGTTTCTAGTACATGCCCCTTCCAATTATTACACTTCTCTCTATATTTCAAATTACAGTTTTATTATAAAATAGCTTGCATTATATTCTGCACTTAAGCTTTACCACGAAAAATGATTTTCATACTTTCAAGAGTATTCAAAGTGTCTTTTAAGATAACACAGTAGAGAATATCAGAGTGTCTCACACTCCGAGTTCTATCTTGAAAGGATGAAGTGACACCAAGAATCACCACACTGCCTCCTTTTAAACAAAATTCTCTACGCATACACAATCTTATATCCAGCTATGAAGCCTGTATCCGAGGTCAAATTTCATGACTAACTGGAACTAGGCATTTTGTAATTATCAGTTCATCCAGAGTGAGGAAGGCAGATTCTTGGCCTTCTGAAGAAACCATTTATCAATTTGGTATTTTATTACTGGAGGAAATATTTATTTTATGCAACTACTTGGAATATTTTTATCCAACTGTACTTATAGTTTTCCTGTTTTCAATGGATTTTGAATTGTTGTTGCTCACCAGGGCATTGACTGTATGAATGCCACTGAATTCAAGCATTATTGAGTGTCTTCTCTACCTCTCCTAGTCACTCAGGAGTCGCCTTTAGTCACAGCAGGGGCTTAGGAAATTGAAACTTAACTTATTGCATTGAATTCTCTTTTAAAGATTTTTTTAATTAACATTTCTCTTCGTTGACTACAGTTTAATGCTTAGGGAATTCACATGCATTGTATAATCAGCCTATCATCAGTATTGTTGTTACCAGAATTTTAATAATTGATCTCTTTTTGTGAGAACAAAGTCCCCTCTTCCAGCTGGTTTGACATGTACAGTACACCACTGTGGAGCCTTTGTCCTGCTGAGAAGTAAGGTGTTGGAAATTATTCCCAAACATAATGCTATTCACTTCTTCTTAATCACATACTTTCAATATCTGACAACAACCACACTACTACTTTACTGTGGCTTCTAAAATCAGGCTTTCTATCTACTCTAGATTGCAATGAGATTTTGTGATATTTATATTTCTGTGACTGGCATATTGAGTTTCATGTCTCCCAGTGCACCAGGTCCACTGCATTGACGTTATGACATCCATTTTCAGTGTTTTTACAGGATCTCTCCGTGAATATTGAATGAATGAGTGAGTGGGTCTCTGACTCTTGTGTATTCTCTTGGGCTCCTGTCCTTCTGTTGGTGTCTCTTGTCAAGCTTTGATGTCATAGTTTTTGTCTAACCTTATATTTTATTGTATTTAAAATATGAACAAATGCACAAAAACCTATCCACTGGGGTAAAGGTTAACAACTGAACTGTTATTTGTATCTGCTGAGAGAGGGAAAATCTGTTTTCTCTGGTGGAATAATCCTGGGTATATTAAATACTCCAGAAAGAGGTGACCAAAAAGCAATGGACTCTACAATGTGCGTGTATGTGTGTGTGTGTGTGTGTGTGTGTGTGTGTGTGTGTGTGTGTGGTGGGGGATTTTATTTGGTTGCAGTTTTGCATTGTTTTGTATTTGGTTTTTAGTGTTATATTTTTTTCTACATTTTGTTTCAATAGGGTTTTTTTGTTGTTGTTGTTGTGGTTGAGAAAGAACTTTAAGTTGTATAATTTATAAATGGAATTTTAGCAATTATACCCAACCAAAATATCATTTAAAATCTAAAACAAATAACTCAAGATATATGTTTACCTTCATTACATTTGATAAATAAAATCAAAATCTATATTTTAAGCTTGTGGGAATAATTTAAGACAATTATGAGGTTTGAGTGAGGCATACCATGTCACCCTTCATGTCCAAGAAACCATTGCAGGAGGTACATACATAAGAAGTATGTAACCCCTTCCCCCACACATACCCTTCTTCTTTCTCTTGGGTGCATTCTCTCCCCATGTGTCTTAGGGACATTTCAACTGATGTGATGAGACACCATGACCAAGGCAACTTATAAAGGAAAGTATTTATTTGGGAGTTAGAGTTTCAGATGGTTAGGGTCCAGTCCATGATCATCATGATGCGAGCTAACTCAAAATGGTGTCTGCTTTAGAAACCCCAAAGGGTGTTCCAACTTCCTCAATTGATAGGCTTTCTCACACAGTACCAGAGCATCTTCCATGACAGTTCTATCAACCAGGAACCAAGCATTCCTATCTATGAGAATATGGGGACAGTCTCTTCCAAGCCCAACCCTCCTTATCCACTCAGTAATATATGTTTGTAACTACCTCTATCTGCGGATCATTATGTTAGCCTTAATTGTCACCTGAACTGAATTTAGAGTGATTTAGGACACAAACCTCTGAGCATATCTGTTTCAGCTTTCTCAGAGAGAACTGAGTGAGTTGTGATGACCCTTCTGCAAATGGGCAGGAACATTTTATACACTGGAAAAACTGAAAGAGAAAAGAAAACAGACGGCATTTGTCTCTCTTTATTTTCCAAATGTGGAGTCAGTGTGGCAATCTCTCTCACATTTCTGCTACTGCATTGTAATTAACTTGGTTCTCAAAATCACCATCCACTTCCTAATATACTTTGAGCAGGTATATTGTCAAAACAATAAGAAAAGCAATTGAGAGTATCCACATATCATTATCTGGGCAACCACCTATCTACCTAGTATTTCTGTTCTTTGAGTAACAGGTAAGCATTATTTAATCTTTTGTTTGCAATCATAACAAAACCAAATATATTGTTTTTCTTCTTTCTTTCTTCTTCTTCTCCTCCTCCTCTTCCTCCTCTCCTCCTCCTCCTCTTCTTCTTTTTTTTACTTATCATGTTGTTAATTGAGGCATTCCTATTTCAGTGTGTTGTTATTTCTGCTGTTCTGTAACTGTCTCTGACTCTGCTGCTATCAAGGGTTTTATGTTATGGTAAATTGGAACTGTATGGTTATGTTAGATGGTATCTTGACCATAGGTAGACCACATTGTCTGTAGGGTGTATATGTTCCCCACAATCTTACATGGTATGTAAATAATGTAATGACAAGGGATTAAGATGTGATAAAAGTAAACCTTCCCAGATTAATTCAGGACTAACAAGGGGGGCTTATCAGAAAGTTGTGAAGCATATAAGTAGGCTGGTTGGTCTGACTTAAGGAAGACTTTGTAAGTCTGTGAGCACTGACACTAGTATCTTTGACCCAAGTATGAGATAACGAAATAATATGCACTGTACACGTAAGCAATGTAGAAATTGGTTCTCAGGAGATGGGTGATATTTAGAGATATTTAGAATCAAGTTAACGTATCAGGTTACAGAAGTAGACTTTTACAAAGGCAAAAATAATACAAAACTAGAAGAGGGACAGTGGATAAAAATATTATGAAGAAAGGAGTGAAAAATCAATACATCTAGAGAGGGAGGAAGGGAGGAAGAGCTTGACAGACCCTCTTCAGAGTAATAACAGGAGTGCCTCCAAGCAGGAAGTTAAGCATCACAATGCCATCAACACTGAAGAAATGCAAGCCATGAAAAATGGTGTTTTGCTTTTATCCTTCTACTTTTATATAATTAGGTTTTAACCTGGCAAATAGTGGTCAAAGTAGCTATCTGTGAACCACATTCCCAATACTTCAGTCTGTGTTTCAAACTTTATGAAATACAAATGCACTGTGAGAGTGTGAGTTTGCTAGAACATTATAAAAGGACCATTCCTCTAACTGCATTGCCTTCCTGTATAAACTTCATGTGCAAGAAAGAGGAGTGCTGGACGGAAATAGAGACAGAACATCCATTTCCTTCTTGATCAAAGATAGTCAGAGGAGTAAAGAAAATATCCCGGTCTCCTGGAAAGTTCTGGGTTGTTGTTGTTGTTGTTGTTTACATTTAAATCAATTAATACATTGTATGTACCTTATATGAAGCTTTTGAATCTGAAGGTGTGAATATTACTGTACAGTTTGAAGAACTGCTCTTTCTTCTGTCCCATATTGAGGGGTTCTGAGGACTGTAAAACAAACCTGTATTGACATTACAATTCATTTGTGAGAAAAAGTTAAGAAAATTGGAAGTTGAAACATACAACCCAGAATTTGGAAGTGATATTTAAAAACTCATCTACTATTGCAAAATAATTTAGTCATACTTTCAAAACGCAATTGTGTTTCAAGTTCATTACAACAGCAATATTTTATAAAATTACCCTTGCTGACCAATTCATATTAGTGCCAACTTAGAATTATCTAATAAACTGGTTTCTAATGTTGATAGCAAATTAAAAACAAACTTTTTCTATGAGATACTTAAAGCCATTATTGATAATACACACAATTAACAGAGAATGGTCCTTATAGTTACATAGAAAATCAGTTTCCCAAAGTGATGTATTGTTTGTCATCCTCTCAAACATCCATGTGATCCTTGCTCCCTCTTCTGATGAACAGAGACTAGCAGCTTTTGATACTTCTGCAGCTAAGCAGATTCATTCACCCACTAGGCCTAAGATTTTTAATCTGTTGAGAGTAGTTATTAACACTTAACTCATGGGTGCCTGTGAGAATTCAATTACATTAGTTAATGCAATGAAGTTTGGGAGATGCCTGCACATAAGACCATGCTGGATAAATGGCAGTTACTACTACCTCCATTTATGATTTCTTCATCAGTGTGGATGAAGTCAGGTTTGCTTTTGATACTCAGTAATAACCACTGTGATGAAAGTGATAATTTTACAGCCGTTGTATTCTTTTATGAAATATTTACCAGTGCTTGAACAGAAACATGTTGAAATGGAAATCTATGTTACTTTAGTATTTCATATTTTTATTGCAAAGATGAGTGAGTACCCTTTGTTCCCTCAAATCCTTGGCAACAAATCTGGAGTCATGTCAGAGAATTATGATCTATAAGCTCTGAATGGAAAATCTCCTTTCTAGTCACTGTAGGAGCTTGAGGCCACCAAACTTCCTTGTCTTAGTATTTCTATTTTGTCTCACTCCCATCTGAATCCATCCCATAATCACCCACGCATAGTCACCCACCAATGATTAGGAAGCTCTTGCCTCCCTCTGTGAAAACCCCAGTGAGTGTATAATTCTGACACAGATAAACCAGTTTCATCCCCCGATGTCAAGATTCTGAAACTAACACACACAGAGACAGTATGAAAAGTTAACTCTCCCTATTTTATTTCTAAGTAAATGAATATGTTTGTTCGCTTTTGTCAATCTGACACCAAATAGAGTCATCTGGAAATAGGCAACTTTAGTTGGAGAATTGCATCCATCAGATTAGCTTGTAGGCAATTGTGTGGGACATTTTCTTAATATTGTCTAACATGATAGAGTCCTGATACAGTGGGTGGTACCATCTCTAGGCAGACAACGCTGAGTAATAGAAGAAAGCAGGCTGGGCAAGATATGGAAATCAAGCTAGGAATCAATGATCTTTGCTACAGTATCTCCTAGCAAGTTACTTCCTTGGCTTTCTTCCATGATATTCCTTCATGAATTTTACAACAAATACTTGCATTACCTAACACCTGATTCTATAATTAGCCTTCTTCATGCTGGCCTTGTCATGGGTTTCTCTCTCCATTGGCCTTTATTTTTCATTTGCATGTTTCAAGGTAAATTGCAACTACTATGTGCATGGCACTGACTGAACATTTCACTCTGCTTACTCTTGAAGCTCCACGCGTACTCTTGGTTCTTTCTGTTTGGTTGTACTTTGTGAGGTAAAATTTACACACAGTGAAAAGTACACCTCCTAAATATAGAGGGTTTTGCCAAATGCCTCAATGCATATAACCCAGAACTTTAGCTAAGTATAGAATGTCTCAGTGCCCCAAAAAGTTTCCTCCTGTCCCTTTCCCACAATTCCTCTCCCCACTCTGAGGGACAAACCCTACTCGAACTTTTCCCCAATACTGATTTAGTTTCATGTAATCAGCTATCAGTTAGTCAGTGTGTTTCTCTGGGAACTGTTGGTTGAGTTAAAGGACACCATGGATATTTTGCCTGAGGTTACACATACCCATGACCTATTTTCTTTTAATTTTTAATAATGTGATTTTTACAAATTCCTTAATAATTTCATATTATATTCTGATCATATTCAACCTCAACTCTTCCTAGACCCATTTCTTCCTTTTTGTTAGCTTGATTCCTTGCTCTCCCTTAATTTCCCAGTTGATTGTGATCCCCAACTAGAGCCTAGTACTACATCATTAAAAAATACATACAAGAAATAACGTCTAAACAGTGCAGGCCATACATAGAAATAAAAAATATATTTATATACATATATGTATGTAACAGTTAATGAATCAGGAAGAGAAAGGATGGAGTCAGAAAGAAGAAACAAAGGAAAAATGATATAACTATAACCTCAATAGACTTTTCAAATAAAGAATAGGTTATTGGACTAAGAATAGAAATGTATTTACTGACAACATACTTAAAAATAATGATGTACCTTTCATAAATCTAAGCAATGAATTAGCTTTAATATTATGCTTACATTTTATCCTTTCTGAATCATTTTGTAAATTCTGTCTTTTAATAATTCCTCATGCCATTTTTAATTCTATGTTTTATTCTCAATATGTTTTTACTATGCACTCTTTGAATTATGGTTTTACTAAAAGTTAAAGTAAAAATGTGAATACTGTGAAAAATAAAGTGAAACTTTATAACATGAGTAAATCTCAAGAACTGAGAGCTCAACACACAATAAAGATATATAAAGAATGTTCATCTCCTTGATGTACTGAATTACGGTTCTCTTTATGAGCAGAATATTTTCATATATACATGTAAACATATACAACTATATTACACATATGACAACACTCTTACAAACACAGAAAGAAGTAATGTTCTATTACTTTAGGTCATATATGTGTATATATGTATAGCATATGTATATATAATATATGATTATTTAAATTAATATAATTCAGGATTATGGAGGATGGTTATTTAGGGAGGTTACGATATTTCTGGCTTAGGTCTTTGCATCTCAAAGCTTAGCTGAATGAATACTTCTGTTGTATAAGAGCAGGAAAAATGTACTTCCTCAGCAAAGAAAGTACAAATTCCTTCCTACTGTGTTGTCTTTCTTAGGACCTTCAATGCTTGTATGTATGTATGAGTACATATACCTACACATGTGCGCATACACACACACACATACACACACACACACACACACTCTTCTTTTAGACAAATTTTCTGGGTTTTTCTTTCTTTATACTTTCTTTGTTTAATGTTATTATGAGAACTCGGCGTCTCCCCTCCCCCTTCATCTCTTCCTCCTTCCCTCCCTTCATTCCTTTACCCTCTCTCCCTTTTTTCTTTCTTCCTTTCCTCCTCCTTTCCTTCCTTCTTTCCTTCCTTCCTTCTTTCCATATTTTCATTTGTAAACATTTGATCCCTCATCCAGCCTAAAGCAATCCTCTTGGAAGCTTTTCTTTCTTTCTTCGAACTTATCTCATGTGGACAACGGTGGGGATAATCACAGAGGTTCTTCTACATCTAGACACAGGGGTCCCTTTTACAGAGACACCACATTTGTCCTTAAATATGGGGTGTGCAGTGCTGTGTGTCTTCAGATGCATGTGCCAAATCTTAGATCTCAGAAAAAATAAAAGCCCATCTAGGTTTAGTATATTTAGTTCCTTTATAAAGGAAGAAAGAGAGAAGATGGAATTGCCCAATGGCTGCATCAGAATCTATACTTAAACAATTATCTTTATTTCTTCTGTATATCTCATAAATAAAAGAGAGAGATTAATGAGACTATGAGAGAACTTGGATAATACTTACCATCTCTGGATTATATATCATCAAGAATTTCAGATATTTATTTTAAGTTAAGTATGTAAGCAGGAATATCATTTAAGTATCAGATTTGCAGAACAGGCTATTAAAAAGATTTTAAAAGGTATCTATGTGACTAACTTAGAAGCCATACTGTCTTGCTTAAAAATTATGATCCGATAATATCCTGAGGATTAAATGTTGTGGGTGGGAATAAATGAAATGACTCTCTAAAGAGTGACATTTCTCAAATAAATATAGGTATAGTGAGTTACACTCTGGCATTTTTCATATCTTTAATCAGAATGTGACAAATTTGTTGGATGTTGGCACCAGAGGGAGAAGGCATAGAATTCTGTGGATGAGTACGGTGTTGTCATATGCTTATTGTGAGACTTGAAACCCAGAAGAGGTGAGGGGGCAGCCTATGGGAACTTGTCAAACTGAAATACAGTTGTTGTCTCTGTGCTATCAAAGCAAAAGAGGGAAGCTGAAGTAGATGGACAAAATCAGAGATTTCCTGTGTGAATAAATTATTTTCTACAATGACTTGTAGTTAAGACTGTTTTCTAGTCAGGAAGATAGTGGATAGAGTAGTACATAAGAGTTGTGTCATTATATTTCATTCACTGAATGCAGAGCTGGCCACGGTCTCTAGATCTGCTTATGTGAGATAGATAAAACACTGCTGTAATCCAGTGTGTCAACATCTTTAGCATCATAGCCTCAGGAAAGGGTAAGGAGACAGAGACAGGACAGTGGCTGGGACGCATCCCACTCCACCTATACACATGGTTCATCAACTAATTTTCACAAAATGAATCCTCCAGCATTTGTATTCTCTTGTGTCCAGCAGTGTACTAGTCAGTGAAACAATGACGAATATATCTCTGATTGTGTTGTTTAAGAAACTCCTACTCAGCATTTTAATGTTGCAGGGACACTAGTAGAGCTACTGTGGCTATGTTATCCATCCCATTAACTAGTCACAAGAGGATTCTCCTAATACATTTGACAGAATTTTGCTCATGCTCCTCCTAAAACAGTTGGCTTGCTTAAAGCATAAGCATAGACCCACAAAGTGTCTACAAGACCCAGAAAGATATTCTGCTGCACCACACAGCAGAAGTGGAGTGGATAATACTTAATAGTCCTTGAGTAAGAGAATACAGCCACCCGTAGGTGACTGTGAAGCCAATAGTCCTTGGGGCATTGCAATGAATGATGTATGCTTTATTGACTAGGTGTGTTCCCAAGTTTATCTGTTCGAAGCTTGATCCTCAATGCAAGTGTCTGGGGATAAGATCTTGACAGTTGTTTGAGTCATGAAGCTCTGCTTATTGAAGGAACAAATGCTGTTATTATGGGCAAGAACTAGTGGTTTCAGTATGGACATTATGGTCAAAGAACAGCTTGCTTCTTCATATCTTCTTTGCCTGTCCTTCCCTGACACCTCCGCTTTGCACATTGCAGTGCAAGGTCATTGCCAGATGTGGGCTAATTCGTTTAGGATTTCTCAAACACCCCCCCACACACACACAGAAATAGTAAACAGTACATTTGTTTACCTTGCAAATGTCTCCCTCTCCCAGGTTTTCTTCTGCTAGTGCCGTACATGTGAACCTGCACATACACTTGCCTCCAAGCATTCACTTACAAACACATACATCAATTGATTCTAATTTTGTTTTCTAATGAATGTTACCCCAGACCTAATTGAGTTCCTAAGTGTTATTTAGACAAATATTCTCTAAGGTTTATTGTGTGACATACACAGTACAGTCAGATCTGGAATGTTTCCCCAGGTGCCTGTTAAAAGCTTGTCTTGTCACTGGTTCTATTGGGAAGGATGGGAAATTTCAAGAGATGGAGTCTCTTGGATGTTATTTTAGGTCATTGGATATCCGTCCTTAGAGGGAATATAGGTATTAGAGCATTTTCTTATCTCTATTTTTCATTTTAGACATGGGATACACAAGGTTTCTCTAACACATAAGTACTCATGATGTTATATACTACCACAGGTCCCTGAATCATAGAAGCAAATAATTATAGTTTGACACACCAACACTGTAAGTCTAAAGAAACCTTTGTCTTCTGCATTTATTGGTGTTTTATCAGTAACATAAAGTTGATTATTAAAGATGACTGAAGATAGACATTAGCATATATGGCTGTGGAGTATGGCAATGTGACATTTCTTACATTCAAAGAATGGAGCTTTTGCTAAATCTTTTAGCCAGAATAAATAACATACCTTGAAGTCACTTAAGACTTCAGACTGCTAACTGACTGTGCACTCAGCCTGTTTGTTCAATCTGCCTTTAAGAGCAATGTATCAATTAACCTTACTTGTCTTGATTTTCTATGTAATAAATATTATGTTATGGATTCTTTCCATGACCATAACCCAAGAATGATTCATGTGTGTTTGTGTGTGTGTTAGGATAAAAATTTGCTAAAAACAAAAATAAAAGTTGAAAGCAATCTTACAAAGAGAATATCCATCATAAATGTTGAATACAACATACAGATCTTCTTGATAAACTGATATTTATTATCTGGGTCATTTGGTATTAGTTGGAATCAGTGACTCAATCCTTTGTAAATGCTATTAAACATTTCTCTAAAGTATCTTTCTTTCCTTCCCTGTGTGATGCTTTCTGTGCTACTATATAAAAGAGAGACCAAAGCCCTTTGTTGAGGTCAAGCATATAAGGACAGGCACTGAGACAGAGATAGACTGGCAAGACAGCATTTGGGCAGGTATAGACTCATATTCAGACTTTAGACAGACAAGAATAGCAGAAGACACTGCAAGAGTGGAATAGAGAGTTCAGATCTGGACTCACTTGTGATTATGTGACACCATAGAGAAGTGCTATGATTTTGTTCCTTCATGTGACAATGAAGCATAACTGGTTACTCTGAGTTTTATTAAGGTCTTCAAAAAAGACACTCTCTAATTGTGTGAAGAATCAATGCATTAAATCTATGCAGTAAAAACTAAACTTAGCCTTTAAAATGCACTTCCAGAGGAATCATTGGAGAAATCAAACAGTTTGGGGGCAAGGGAACCCTTATTTAATGGACATGCACATTTCAGTTGTAAGATTCTGAAGGTTGGAATGTTTAGAATGCTTTCCCTGTTATTATTTATGCCTTTTCATTTTTAACTTGCGTTGAAGTCAGAAATTGTAGTTTTATATAAAGCACAGAATCAAAAACAGAAAATAACCTTTAAGTAACCTTTTGAAATACTACCTTTTCCTAGCCATTAGCAGTCAATACTTTATTTCAATAGGAAGGGAAGTTGGCCTGTGATGTTGTCACATTCATGTTCTACCACATGAAAAAGGTGTTGACAACAAGAGTACATAGTGCCTGAAAATTCAAGTGAAGGATATTTTACACAAAAATCACTGAGTCAACAACTTTTGGATTGCTTATAAAACACCCTTCAACTATCATTTTACAACTAAAATAATGAGGAAAACATTTAAAATTAGAAAAAAAAATTTCGATTAGAATATTGCCATTAATTTTATTCTGATTGTTCCTAATGTTTTTATTCATAGATTCATAAGGCACGTTGTTACTGTTAGACACTGAAGCTAAGAGATGGCATAGTCTTAACTCACATTAAGTAAAACCTGTGGTTTAAATAAGATTGGACCCCATAGGCTCATATATTTGAATACTTTATCACCAGGGAGTAGCACTACTTGAGAAGGATTAGGAAGGAGTATGGCTGTGTTGAAGGAAGTATATTACTAGGTGTGAGCTTTAAGGATTAAAATGTCTAAGCCAAGCACAGAGGCTCTATGTCTGCCCATGGTCATACTATAGATCTTAGCTACTGCTCCCGCATCTGCCTGCCTACTGCCATACTCCCTGTCATAATGATAATGAACTAAACCTCCAAAACTATAAGCAAGCTCCCAATATTTTATAAGGGCTGTACTGATCATAGTAGCTCTTCACAGCAATAAAATAATAACAAACACTGTGTTTTATTCAATATATATATATATATATATATATATATATATATATACAGAGAGAGAGAGAGAAATTAGATATGATATACATATAGATAGGATAGAATTGGAGATATAGTATGTCTGTATATCTGTGTATGTATGTATATATAATTAATTAATACTTTATAATAATTTAATATTCAATTTAATTAATAACATTTAGCATATAATTAATTTAAATATATATTTAATTTATTGTATATGTATTTATTATATTATATATATTTACTAATTTTATATATAATTATATATACATAATTTTGTAGAGTAGATCTTACTAACCCAGCTTCCCCCTTATTCAACCCTTCTCAAATCCTCTCCATCTCCCTGTCTACTAAACTTCCTTTTCTTTCATTTACGTAAAAAATATCCACAAGTATTCAAAACAAAGAATAAACCCAAGAAGATGAAAATACTAAATAAAATGAAAACAAAACAACCTTCCACCAAATCACACAAAGAATATGAATGTCTATTTAGTGTTGAGAAAATATCCTGACCATGGGGCCTTCTTTGGAATGTAGTTGGAATACACAGCATAACTCCTTTGGAGAAAACAGATTTTCCTTTACTTAAATGATGTAAATTGCAGGTAGTTTCTTAATTAGGGATAAGATGTTGGGTCAGCTTTCCCTTCTCTCTGCCAGGGATTTTTTCTGCCCAAAACCTGTGCAGACTTTGAGCAAGATGTCATAGTAAATTCATATGCACATCCATCACATTGTGTCTGGAAGTCATTCACAAACTCTGATTCCTGCAGTATTTTCCTTTTCTCCAAACATATGTGAGTCCTGAGGGGAGGCCTTTAATGAAGACATTCCATTTAGGACTAAGTGCTCCAGCGTTCTTATTCTCTGCCAGAACAAAATTCTCTGCCATTTTATTGTCCAGTTGTGCATCTCTGTTTTCAATGTCATCTACATCACAAAGAAGCTTCTCTGGTAATAAAGATGCATGAGTACAGCAATATGTCATTACTAGTCACTTATTGATTTGTTTCTTTAGCAAAAGAACAGTCATAGGTTTTCCCCTAGGGTCTAAAACCTACCCAATCTTAGGTTGTTGAACTTCAGCAGTGTCTGGAGTAGATTCTATTATGTGGGATGAGACTTAGAAATGAACAAACAAGCAAATAAATAAATGAACAACCACAAAATTAAACAAAACAAAACATATGGTTGGTTTCTTCTATAACATTGATGCCAATAGTACAAAATAAATGTTGCATTCAGGCAAATGTTGTAGGGCTGTAGGTGACAGGGTTCATAGATCAGTGATGTTTATGATTACTTTTCTTCTCCAGTAGTGTGAACCATAACTTCCTGTACCGTGAACACTATTCAATAGAACTGAAGCTTCTATTTGGCATCAAATTGATTTTTCCATGTTTGCTGACATGAGTAAGTGGTGTTGTTAACTATAGAGCCTTATGATCAGGATGTGGAAGGTCACAGAAAGGAAGACATGACAGCAGGTAGAGGAAGGATGAAAATCAGAGCAGGAAGATGGCTGATTATATTTTCATTCACATATAGTAAGCAGAAAGAATGGGAAATGAAGTGAAGCTATATAACATCAAAATCTAGCTCAAGTAATGTGCTTCCTTCAGGAAGGCTCAACTTCCTAAAGATTCTTCCTAAATTTTATAAATAACACCATCGCCTGAGGATAAAATATTTAAGTGCTTCAGCCTGAGAGTGTAGTTCTGATTCAAACAACACATCCCATACCCTAACACCCCCACCACACACACACACACAGAGAGAGAGAGAGAGAGAGAGAGAGAGAGAGAGAGAGAGGTGATTCATGCCAGTAATTTGAATAAAGAATTGAAAGTCATCTTATACTATGTAACAAGTATGAGGCCATTCTAAGTTATACGAGATTCTTCTTATTTGATGGTTTGTATATGCTTAACCAAGTGAATGGCACTATTAGGAGGTGTGGCCTTGTAAGAAGTGTAGCACTTTGGGCATGGGCTTTAAGACCCTTCTCCTAGCTCCCTGGAAACAAGTCTTCTCCTAGCAGCCTTCAGATGAAGATGTAGAACTCTCAGTTCTCCTGAACCATGCCTGCCTGGATGCTGCTATGTTCCTGCCTTGATAATAATAGACCGCTGAATCTGTAAGCCAGCCCTAATTAAATATTGTCCTTGTAAGAGTTGTATTGGTTATGGTATCTATTAACAGTGGTAAAATCTTGACTAAGACAAAAGTTGGTACCAGGGACTGGGATATTGCTATAATAGGCCTGACCATAGTTTTGTTTAAAAGAATGTGGATTTTGGTACTTTGGATTTGGAAAGCAATGGAATGCTTTAAGTGGGGCTTAATGGGCCATCCTGGTAGAAATATGGAAGACTTTGTTGCTGAGAGTGGTTTTTCCTGTGCAGATCTGGCCCAAGAAGTTTCACTGGAGAAGAATTTCAGTGTGTTGCATAGAGACTGTTTTGTGGTCTTTTGGTAAAGAACGTGGCTGCTTTTTGCCATTGTCCAAAGTGTCTACCCAAAGCTAAGGTAAAGAGATTTAGATTAATTTCTTTGAAAAAGGAATTATCAAAATAGCCTGATATAAATTCTCTTGTGTGGTTATTAAAGTTCACTTTTTTGAAGAGCATTTTAATGAAAAGGAACAAGCTGAGAAAGGAAAGATGCAAAAATATGGTTCAAGCATTAAAGAGGCACCACCAGGAAGTAGAATGGAGCTGAATCCTATGTTCTAGGAGATAACATAGTTTGGGGCAAGATCCCACCTAGCTAGGTTTAGGTCTAGGCATGGTGGTACACATCTTTAATCCAAGGCAACAAAGTCAAGCAGATCTCAGAGTTCAAGATCAATCTACAGAGCAAGTTCCAAGACAGTCAAGCTTCTTCAGTGAGGGAGTTGGAAAACAGAAACCCGGTGATAACAGAACAAGGGGTTCATGTCCCATTCCCAGAAAGCACCAAATTCAAGAGCTTTAGCTATTTGGCGCTAGCTTGAGAGTCAAGAATAGAAGGGACTACTGGGACTATTGATGCTGGTTATCTGAGGCTAAGAAATTAATGGTCATTAAGAAGAGAACAGCATCACTGAGATGAAATCTTTTGGGAAGTGTTTTCTGAGAGCACAAAGAAGCTGTGTTCTAGAGATAGCCAAGGTTGTACCTCATGCTGCAGCTGTACTTGATAATGTATAAGAATCACCTAGGTGGTACTGGTTTTGAAGGTATGAAGGGATCATGGAGAGCAGCTGAGGCTTAGCACTGTGAGAGCCAGGGAAGGCCATTGGTGAAGGTACAGCCTTAGTAGCAGTTGATGGCCAAGGACTGAAGGGATCATGTAAGAAGTTGAGGCTTGGCATCATGAAGGGGGCCTATGAGAGGCTATTGGTGAAAGCCTAGTCACAATGGAAGACCCCAGAGTACTGGAGATGCCAGTACCATAGTTGACTACCAAGAACAGCAGGAGCCGTGGAGGGGATCAACCTGAGCTTAGAGTGCTACAGAAGGCAGAGGTCCTTTCTTTGGAGGAGCCCAAAAGATTAGGTGTTGATTTCAGACATTGGAACAAGAAGCTGTGACATTGTTGTTGCTTTGGAGACCCTAAGATGTTAAAGATGCCAGATCCATGGAAGACCTGCCAAGGAAAGCTGCTAACAGGGAGTGGAACCAGCCTAGAGAAAGAAGTTTGTTGCAGTCAACAAAGAGGAAAAAGGAGTAGAGATCTAAAGACCACTTTGACATTAAACATGGAGATGCAGAGTTAGGAGTTAGCCCAGCTGGTCTTCTGTCTTGCTTTGGGGATTACAGTTAAGTGATTTGATGAATCTCAAAAGAGACTTTGAACACTGGACTTTTAACATTATTGAAACTGCTATAGACTATGGGAACTTTGAACGTTGGACTAAATGTACTTTTTCAATTATGCTATGGCTAGGTATGGCCCCAATAGACTCATGTGTTGGAGCAAGCCTATGGGGGCCAAGGAGTGGAATATAATGGTTTGTATATACTTGGCCCAGAGAATGGAACTTTTACAAGGTGTGGTCTTGTTGGAGTAGGGCACTGTGGACTTGGGCTTTAAGGCCCTTATCTTAGCTGACCAGAAGCCAGTCTTCTCCTAGTGGCCTTCAGATGAAGATGTAGAATTCCTGCACCATGCCTGCCTGGATGCTGCCATACTCTTACCTTGATGATAATGGACTGAACCTCTGAACCTGTAAGCCAGCCTCAATTAAATGTTGTTCTTATAAGCGTTGTCTTGGTTATGGTGTCTGTTCACAGCAGTAAAACCCTAAGACATCTTTTAAAAAAGTATAAAAGTATAAATTCAAAAAATTAAGAACTTTGCATATACATAATAAATCCCTATATGTATGTAATAAATCCCATATATGCATATTGTGTGTGTGTGTGTGTGTGTGTGTGTAACATATCCCACATAAACATTTATGTAGGGATAATCTCTTTTGTACATTGTAGAAGCATCATCTGTCAATTAAAATGCTGATAGCCTTTGAACAAAAAGCAGAATGTAAAATGTGGGAATTCTGGTATTGAAATAAGAACTCTGCGAGTTAGTTAGATGTGAGAAAAAGTCAGCTTATGAGGCTGAATGCCAGGAGGCATCTAGGAGAGGCTAAAAGCTAGCAGGTGATCTTCCAGAGATGTTTCACTGTGGAGCAATGATGTAAAAGAGTCTTTGAGAGGCAAGGCCCAAAGTACAAAATCTCAGGAAAAAATTTTTGTACCTGTCCTTCCCTGTCCTTATAAAATTAACATATAATCTTGGTTATTAGCCCATTCTATTGGGCATATTTCTGTAGATCAATGAAGATGTACTGTTTTGTAGTGGTGTCATATAGACAAATAAATGATTTATTAATTCTTAATGAAGATCCTATAAGAATTCCTAAACTTATACCAGTAATTATTAAGCCCTTTATATATCTCCTCTCTGATATGAAAACTACAAGTAGATCTCTATAACTAGTGAATTGCTTGTGAGATAGAAAACAGGTATCACAATTTAGGGGCCCATTCTTAGAGGCTGCAAAACAATTAACCAAAGGTCATAAAGAGAACTAAGGATTTATTGCAAGTGCAGAAGATAAAATATTAACAGTGTTTGTCTATTCAAAACTGTAATGCTAACTTAGTCACACGAATTACAGACTCTCAATGAACCTGTGGAGTCAGTGATAGGTAATAAATTTCTAGATGGATAACTAGTCTTGATGGTAGCACATGTAAACATCTTCAGTGTAAACTTCTTATTCAGTTTATGATTTGAATTTATGTTTGATCTTTTAGTGACTTTTTTAAAAGAGAGGATGCTTGAGAAAACCACACATTTCTATTCTAGAAAGAGTACAAGAAAAACTAGAAATAATTACATTACAACAGAAGGAGAGAGCAGATAGGAATGGGGAAGATTAGGGGGAGACAGAGAAGGACAGCAGGATAGAGTAATTTAGGAATTAAGAGAGCAATTCAGAAGTTAAGAGCATGAAATCTGATAGCTATCCCTCCCTTCTACTTTCCCTTAGAAATAGAGTAGAATCCCCTTTTAAAGGGTCTCCCTTTTTTATCTTCCTGCAACAACTTTCCCTAGCAGACAAAGGAGTTAAACTCTCATCATTGGGGCCCAGCATGGAATTCCTGCAGAGAAAAGAACAATAGGACCTCTCAATCTCTTGATGTTATACAACAGGTGTCAGTAGATCCAGAGACTTGCAGTCAGTCAAGAAAGGTAAATGTTATTATAAAACAAACAAACAAAAACAAAACAAATAAAAAACAAACAAGCCAAAACAAAACAGAACAAAAACAAGGCAAAACAAAACAAAAAAGCACCACAGTAATCTCTCTGCAAGACCAAGCCTTTCCCCTGCAGATGCTTTATTCCCTCAGCTAACTTCAAGAGAGAGCCACAGCTCCAGAGCTGGACCCTGGCATCTATTGAGAGCTAACCAGCCATAAGATAGACATAGGAAACCCCAAATGGTTACAAATGGTTCATTGAACATGGGGCTAGAAATCGAAGCTTAGAGCCTGAGAAAAGTTTTGGGTGGAAAGGCAGGGGACAAACACCTCCTGAAGCAGTTTCCTAGCTCAGCAGAAAGTAATTCCCGCCTCAGAGGAGAAGGGGAGGGGGATGGGGGAAGGATTGTGGGAGGGGGTGGCCAGGAGGTGGGGTAGTAGGCAGGATGTAAAGTGGATAAGTAATAATAATGATCATAAAATTAATTAATTAATTTAAAAGAATAAGACAGAGAGAGACAGAGAGAGAGAGAGAGAGAGAGAGAGAGAGAGAGAGAGAGAGAGAGAGAATGCCCTATCAAACCAAAAACCCCAAGGCACAGTAGCTGAGACTTCTCCCAGGTGCGGCAGAGGGACCATGACCATGCCTGTGGGAAGTCAGCACATGACCAGTAGAAAGACCTGCGATGACCTGAAGCCAAAAAAAGCCTGCAGCACACTGTGGCCAGGAGCCATGTTCACAGAGTGGGCAAAAGTCAGGAGGCAGGTACCAGGTACAGACAGAAAAATGCAGGAAAAGCTGAAGAGTCAACAGATGTTATTGTAAGACTCTGTGGAGCTTTATCTTCTTGGAGACCCCCAAGTGAACACAATGGAGTCGGGGATCTATGCAAAATGCAAGAGGAATTTATTGTTCCAGTATGCTGGGGTCATCTTGCACACCAAGGCGAGAGAGGATGACCATGCACAGCACACTCAGTGAGTTTTTATATGGTTTTTAGAGCAGCAGCCATTAGGCACAATGTGATTGGCAGAACAGTGTGACTTTTAAACTGATTGGTCTTTAGGGAATGAGGTAGCAGAGGCTTAATCAGCTCTCCTCTTCAGCCTATGTGCTCTCTAACCTGTTTCTTTCCAGAGGGGAGGGGTACCCGAATTTACCAAAGTTCCTGAGCTGACTTCTCATTCCCCCCTTTTTCTTGTGCATGCTTCAGTCCTGAAGCTATTGTTGATAGCTATGCAGCTCATACTCCTGGTCTTCTGTATCTAGTTCTTTGTATTTCTGCTTTAGGATCATTAGCTTTACTGTACCTACCTATGAATTCCTTAACAAAAGCGACCAAGCAGTTCAAAGTGTAGGGGCCAAAAGTCAACAATAGCAAGAGAACAATTAAGGTCTTAACAAGGTAGATATGAGAGTGGTTAACCAAGGGGAGGAGTTAAACCAAGACTCGTACTAGCCCTAACTCTGTTCTCTCTCTCTTCCTCTTGGCTAACCCTACTCTCACCTTGGCCATTGAATCTTTAATAACCTCAGAATGGTCTATTTAAAAGCAACACTCTTCAGCTAAGGCAGCACATAGCCCTCCTTGCTGGAAGAAAAGTTAAGTCTAATCCCCTCTTATTCTGTAGTACTACTTCTGATAACTAAGTCAGTAAGTTTAAGATGACTGATGGAAGCTTCTATTCTCTCTATATCTAAATCAATGGCTGCCCTCAGATTGTCATAATTTTTCCTTTGTAAGACCAAAGTGGAGGTCCTGGTGGCTTCCTTAGCCACCCCCAACCACAACAGAAGGGAGACAGTGGGTGCTGTCCAAAGGTACCACCAGTCAGTCATGATCAAGGTCAAGTGGTCTTGAGTTTGAGCAGATTGTCCATCCTCTGTACCATCCAAAAGGAGTCTCTGGGAACGGGGCATCTGCAGATTTCACATGGGAATCGTGCACGCAGGCCGAAATACCATCTACCTTGATGACTATGGGAGTAGCTAGCAGTGCCAGGAAGCGTCCCTTTCACTGGTGTTCCAGCGACTGTGCCCGATCACTCCTTACATAGATCCAGTCACCAGTCTGGAAGCAGTGAGGAGTCTCTGGCATCTCTGGGACATTTAAGGCAGACAATTTGGGCCAAATCTCATGCTGTAGGATACATCCTGGGAGGACCGAGTGGACACCAAGGGATTTGGGGTAGCACACAGGATCTCGAAAGGGGTCAGGTTAAAATGGTAGGGGGAATTCTGGGCCAAGAGGAAGGGCACCACCCAATCCAAGCCAGCCTCCAAGGTCCATTTATGGTACTCACAATGAAGTTTCCAATCTTCTCTCAGTACTTTTTGCCAATCCCTGGCTTACCTGAGAGACAAAAGCAGGACCATTTTCTGATCCAATTACCTTGGGCTCTCCAAACCTTGGGAAATTTTCCTCTAATATCTTCTTGGATACCATGATAGCTGTTTCCTGCTTGGTGGGGATTGCCTCAACACATCCAGAGAAAGTATCTACAAACACTAGAAGGTATTTGTAACCATATCTTCCTGGTTAAACTTCTGTAAAATTTACTTCTCAATATACTCTAGGCTGTTCTCCCCTAGATCTTTTGCCCTGTTTATTCTTGGCTGCATAAGCACTCACTTGCTGGCATACCTTACACTGTCCTACTATCTCTCTGGCCCAAAACCTGAGTCCTATTATATATACTTTAGAATATATATAGCTAAAGAATATATATATATATATTCTTTAACTGCTTGGACAAGCTTTTTATACCCTAAATGAGTCCATCTGTGCATTTGGCCTAGTAAGTCTTTTGCTTGCTTTCTGGGGAGCATAGTTTTCTTTCTTGTGGGAACCATTGCCCTCCCTTCTCTAGGTGATAGTTGGTAGGGTGGCTAGCAATCTGAGTCCTTTCTTCTTCAGTATATTTTAAGTGAAGCCATCCCTTAGTCCAGTCCCATTTCCCAGCAGGTGTTTCTTTCAGGCCCATAAACAGGATAGACTTCTGCATAGCCACTTCTTGAGCTACTTGATCTGCCTGGTTATTGCCCTGGGCCACTGAGTTTCTTCCCTTGATATCCTGGGAGTGAATAATACTCACATTTTCAGGCTTCATTAGGGCATCCATGAGATCCAGAATTTCCTGTTTATTTCCTCTGGTATGAGTAGTCCTCTCTCTTGACATATAGCCCTATGGATATGGGCTGTGGCAAAGGCATATCTGCTATCCTTATAGATGTTGATCTTTTTGCCTGCCCCCAGGTCCAAGGCTTTGGTCAGAGCTATCAGCTCTACCTTTTGGACTGATGTTCCCAGAGGATGTGGCTCTTTTCAGACTACCTGGTGCCTGTCCACAATAAGGGCCCCCACCTTGTGTGGTCCCCCCACCAGGTAGCTGTTACCATCAGTGAACCAGGTTACCTTGGCATTGGGGAATAGTCAATTCAACAGGTCCTTTCCCCATCCCTGTTCCTCAGCTAGAATCTGCTGGCAATCAGGAGCTTGCAGGTCGAGGCTGGGGTCAGGTAACAGAGTGGCTGGGTTGAGGGCCCGTGGTGATGTAAAGGTCACCCAATCTGAATTTAGCAACAGAGTCTGATAATGAGTCATGCAAGCATTGGTCAGCCATTGATCCAGGGGCTGGCAAACAATGATCTCAAAGGCATGTCACAGTCAGTTTCTGCCCCAGAGTCAATTTATCAGTGTCTTTAACTAGAACTGCCACTGCCTCCACCATCTGTAGGCAAGCAGGCCACCCAGCAGTGACAGGGTCCAATTTCTTTGACAGATAGGCAACTGGGCATCTCCAGGGACCAGCCACTGAGTGATCATCCCCTTGGCCATCCCCCTGTTCTCAGCCACATAAAGGTGGAAAGGTCTACTGGCATCAGGCAGTCCTAGAGCAGGGGTGTTGAGCAGAGCCTGCTTAATCGTGTCAAAAGCTTGTTTTTCTTCTTCCTCCCAATGGAAAGGCTATTCGTTTCTATTCAGGGGGTAGAAGGGGTGCAGCCAATTTAACAAATCGTGAGACCCATAGCTGGCAGAAACCAGCTGTGCCCAGGAATTGCCGTACCTGCTTGGGGCTCTACAGAGGAGGGATGTGCGGAATGGTCTCCTTTTGCACATTGGGAGCCAGCACTGGCCATCTTTTAGAAGGTAGCCCAAATAATTTACTTTTCTCTGGCAGATTTGGGCCTTCTTGGCTGAGGCTCTGTATCCCAATCTTCCCAGCTCCTCCAAGAGGCATTTGGTCCCCTCTAGACAGTCCTCCTTAGTCTTGGGTCCCCGGTTTCTTCACAGGAATGAGGGGAGTATTCCAAGCTGATTGGCACTTCCACGGGATCCTTTGTTCTAGGAGCCTGGTAATGTGGGGCCTGATTCCATCCCAGGCCTCCCTCAACATCGGATATTGGCACACAGACACTGGAGAGGCTTGGGCTTTGAGCTCCACGTGGATGGGGGTCTGGTTGGTGGCCCTTCCCATCCCTGCCGTCTCAGCCCAGGCCTGGGGAAGGGCCTTGAGCCACCAGTCTAGGTCCTGGTGTGCTGAGGTCTCCAACAACTTGTATTCATCCTCTAACCTGAGAGTCAGGACAGTCTGTGAATCCCTTCTCTGTCACTTTTCTTCCTTTCTCTTTCTCTGCTCTTTCTCCTCTTCTGTCTCCCTGTTATGGTAGACTTTCTCAACAACCTGCACTAATTCCCTCAACAATCTATCCTGTCATTCTAGCCTCTGAAGCTTTTTTCCTGTTATCTGTACTAGCCTGGTCTATAAAAAGCCATTGTCACAGTAGCTTTATCCTCCTTGCTGCTGGGGTCATAGGGTGTATATTGGCGGAATGCCTCTATGAGCTGCTTGAAAAAGACTGCAGGTGAGTCATCCCTGCCAAACCTCACCTACCTTGGTCAGATTTGTGCATCATCATGTGACCCCCTAGATACCTGTCAATGGAGTCTGGTGGTGGACCTTTAGGTGCCCCTTACCTTTTGCCATAGTCAGGGAAAGGCTGTTGTCCACAATAGCCTGGTCAGTCAATGGTGTCTGAGGGGGCATTCTTTCTAACTTCCTGCATTATCTTCTCTCACTCTTTGGTCTTGAAGAGTACTCTCATGAGTTGTTGGATATCATCCTAGGTGGGCTGATGACTAAATAAAACAATCTCAAAGAGATTAATTGATCCCTTGGAAATGGGGAGGGGGTCTCCTCCTCATCCTCCCTCCAGGAAAGGGGGGTACAATGTCCCAGTCCCATATGGGGCTAAGGATCCAGGAACCAGTGCTGGTGCTGGCAGGGTCATAGGGGCCAGGGTAGGGGGATATGGAGGAGGATGATTTTGGAGTAACAAGTCCACTGTTGAAGGGTCTTGGAGGATAGACTTCTCAGGTCTGGATCTCTCCTCCTCCCACTTCCTTCTTCCTGACGGCCAGAAACTGTGAGGCGGATCCTGGGTAAAAGAAAGGCCTTTATCTATGGGGGGAGGAGTCCTCCACTAGATTCTCCTCCTCCTAGTTTTTCCTCTTTCCCTAACTTTCCTCCAGTGGTTAACTAAGATATTTAACGGGGTCAATTCAGTCTGTCCAATGTCCAAAAATTTCATCAGGCAGTTTAAGTCCAAGAACACAGAATGAGATACCAACAAACACAGAGAAAAACAATCAACACAGAGACATCTCAATCCTGCCAAGGGCAGGCATCTAGGCTCAAGAACACAGAGAAAAACAATCAACACACAGTTCGCCCCTTCCATGGGCACAGACAGTTCATCTCTTCCAAGGACGAAGAACACTTACTCAGCCAGCTCTAACTTTGCTGAGATAAACCAGGTGGCCCTGCTATCAGTAAGATCCAGATAAACCAAGTTACAGCAAGACCTGCTGTTTCTAGAAGGAGAGGAACCTTCCTGACTTCTTCCAAGGGGGCCTGAAGCATCCTCCAGACCCCTGTGGTCAAGACATTAAGGCACATCTTCCCACTGCACTTGACCACCCCAAACACTGTGGGCTCTCCAAGCCCCATGAAGCTTGCAAGCAAACTGAAAGTTCAAACAAACTTACAGACACAGACTCTGACAAACAGTGAGACAGACAACCATGGTACCTGCTTGAGCCATTCTTCTGATCTGTCAGTCTCCAGTGCATCCCCACAAAGGTCGATTCCCAGCCAATGCACCAACTGTAAGACTCTGGGGAGCCTTAACTTTCTGTAGACCCCAGAGTGAACACCATGGAATTGGGGATCTATGCAAAATGCAAGAGGAATTTATTGTTCCAGCATGCTGGGGTCATCCAGCACACCAAGGAAGAAGAGAACGGCCACATGCAGCCTGTTCAGTGAGCTTTTACATGGTTTTTAGAGCAGCAGCCATTAGGCACAATGTGATTGGCAGAACAGTGTGAATTTTAAAGTGATTGATCTTTAGAATGAAGTAGCAGGAGTTTAATCAACCCCTTCCTTCCATCCTACATGCTCTCTAACCTGTTTCTTCCTAGAGGGGAGGGGTGCCCAAATTTTCCAAAGTTCCTAAGCTGACTTCTTAGTTATAAGACTCTTGGGAAGTCCTTAAGGGGTTAGAGATCAGAAAGGAAAATATTTTCCATGTTAAAAAATGAAAAATGCTATGAGACAGGGCATTTGGACCCAATATATTTTTCTTTTAGTCACTGAAGTCATGTGATTTGTTGGGGTACATTGTGTGAAATTGTGTCTCTGTCCTTCCTCACCTACCTAAGGCATTCTTTGATTGGCTTTAATAAAAAGTCTGATGGCCAAGTAGCTAGGCAGGAAGAGGAAGGTGGGACTTCCTGAGAGGGAGAAAGGAACTCTGGGAAGAAGGAAGGCTTTTTTGCCAAGAGACAGAGAGGAGATTAACTCCTCAATCACAGGCCTGGAAGGTATAGCTAGCCACAGGGCTGGATGGGCCTAGATGATAGGTTAACTTAAATGAGCTAATAGAGAGTCTGCCCAGCTAAGGCCTAGTGGTTGTTTGGTGAACTAGCTCTATTAATTTCCAGCAATAATTAATATATACAGAAAACAATAATTTTAATCTACAGGATCTAATTACAATATGTTCAGTAATGATCACGGTTTTCTGTATCCTCTCTCAGAAAAATCAGAATAAAGTGGACTTAGATAAGGGAAAGACTGAGGAATGGGATGGTAAGTTACAGGCCAGAGAACAGAGATTAGAGGATTCTTTTAATCAGTAAAAAGAATCTTTAGGATAACTGAATCTGGAAACTAAAGCAACATCAAAAAGATAGTTGCAGATTTGGGTGAAGGGAAAAGTCCACAAAGGCTTGAGAAATTACAATGACAACCAATAGAGATATAATATATTGACTTAAGAATACAGATTCAGTTTAATAATACTACCTTAGAACTATGAGATGCAATAGGTTATGTGATTCATGTTGTAGAATTTGAAGAATTAAGATGCGCACATATGTTAATATGTCATAGAACTGATACTTACTCAGGACTACTATATGTTTCTGCCTTGAGTTCTGAATGAGCTGATTCTGAGTTTGGAGGCGGCTATCTTTCAAATGCCTTTACACATTGAAGCTGGTGTTGTTTTGACATATGTTTTCACTATAATACAATGATATTTTAGACATTATGATATAAAACATGTTACTAGCATATCACACAATTTTATAGGACAAGCAATTATACAGGCTTTAAAGGAAAGACTCAAAGAGCAGAAGGAAGATAAGGGATCTCCCAGAGATCTCTCTTGACTTTAAAATTTTGAAATGTCAGTGAGGTAGGTGCACAGCTGCTGAACAGCATTGGATTTTAGAAAAGACTGTCAAATTAAATTAGTGTAAATATGTGGTAACTTCAGAATGGAAGGAAGGAGATGTGTTGTATTG
>JADRCH010000031.1:18133035-18146383 GCA_019843965.1 Rhynchomys soricoides | reverse complement strand
GAAGAAGAAGAAGAAGAAGAAGAAGAAGAAGAAGAAGAAGAAGAAGAAGAAGAAGAAGAAGAAGAAAGCAAGTAACTTGAATGCTGATCCCTCTACATGAGAACAGCTCTGAGGAGACTGGCTGAAACATGAAAGTTTCTCTGCATAGCCAATAAATCTTGTTGGCTACAGAATCCTCAGGACTTACCATGCCATCCTTTCAAATGGCATGGGTTGAAATTTAAATTACAGTTTAAATACACAATCCAAAAAGACTTCAAAAGTTTGAGGCCCCTTTCTTGATTAATCATAGAGCAAAGATTTAAAATTCTTTAACTGAATTATGCACACTGCACATTTCATACATTTGTTAGTACGGGAATGTATATTACTTTTGAAAGTTTATATGTTTGCAAATAAAAAGACCAGACAACTAAGAAGACAAATCAAGTAGTTCAGGTGATTCAGCATCACAAACTGCCTCAATAGATGTTTCCCCAAAAACTTGCATCCAGAAAAACTCCCACTCAGCTAGTTAGATCATTCAGCATCACACACTCTTCTAGCCAAGACTTCAATTAAGCCTTCAGTTTCCTATCACACAGAGACTAGACAACAAACATTAAAGCTAGCTTTCCTAGGACTTGACCAATATCCCAATTTTCTTAAGGTCCCCAAAATAGAATATCATCGCCAAGAAAACAGGAAGCAATTTTATGGGAATTATATTCCCAAAATATGGGGTGGGTGGGTTTTGGTCATTTGATGGGTGATAGATGTTTATCATCATTTAAATGGGTTGGTCACAAGTCATTAATGGTCATGGTCAAGGAGGAAATAAGTAAAGGAGGTTAGATTCAGGGATTTCTGTTTCCCCTTCCTTTTCTTTCTTCAATACTTCTTTATCTCCTGCCTAGTGTTAGAGAGGAAAGGAGGAGGAGGAATACAAATTAAAAATGAGGATATAAGAATGATAGGAAGAAACTGTAAATTATTGAATCTACCTTTACACCAAAGAACATCAACAAGCCAAATACATTTACATTGGTATAGATTTTGTATATTTATACAAATTTAAGGTTATTTTTGCTGTAACATACTGTATTTACATTTCAACTCTTATATATAAGTGATTATACCTAGAAAACTCATTCAAAAATGCAAGGTGAAGTTCTAGTCCATTTGAAAGCTGATATTCCAAATTGTTTAGGATAATACAGAAAAGCAAGTTAGTAGTCAATCAAACTTATAGTCATCTTAGATACTAATATGGTTAATTACAGGATATGTTTCTGAATTTGAAGAGATAATAAATAGCTAGAAACAAGCAATGTCTGCCTATTCAGATATACCATATATAGATAGATGGTCTTCAAAATCCTCAGAGATCTATAGAATATGATATTTAAAGAATTTTTATTAAGAAAAGTCTTTTCTTTGTCAGTTGCTGGGTAAAAGCTTCTCAGAGGGCTGCTATTCTAGGCTCCTGTCTGCAAGCACAACATAGCATCATTAATAATGTGAGGGATTGGTAAGTGCCCATGGGATTGGCCTCAAAATGGTCAACCATTCCTTAAGTCTCAGCTACATCTTTGTCCCCACACTTATTTAGACAGGACCAATTTGGGGTCAAAAGTGTTGTACAAAGTTTGGTGTCCCCACCCCTCCTCTGGAGGTCCTGTCTGGCTACTGAAGGAGGTCTTTTCAGGTTCCATATCCCGATTGTTGAGCATTTCTGCTAAAGTCACCTACATTGACTTCTAGGAGACTTCCCCATTCCAGGTCTCTTTGACTTCCTAGACCCCACCCCCACCCCAGTGCCCTACTGCCTTTCCCCTTACCTATCCACGTCCATTTCTCCCCCCCTTTGCCTCCCATGACTATTTTGTTCCCCCTTCAAAAATCCTCACTTGGGCCTTTCTTCTTGATTAACTTCTTAGGGTCTGAAAAGTGTATCATAGGTATTCTGAGCTTTTTGGCTAATATCCACCCATAAGTGAATACATATCATGCATGTCATGCATGTCCTTTTGGGACTGGGTTACCCAGCAGCTAACTGAGATGGATGCAGTTACCCACAGACAAACATTAGATGGAGGTTAGGGATCCCTATGGATGAGTTAGGGGAGATTGAAGGCCCTTAAGGAGATGGCAACCCTACAGGATGGCAAGCAGTGTCAACTAACCTAGACCCCTAGGAATTCCTAGATACTGAGTCATCAATCAAAAAGCATACACAGGCAGTTCTAAGGCCCCTAACAGAGGGCTACCATGCCTGGTAGGTAGATAGGATGCATGTAGTCCAACAGAGACTTAATGTACCAAGGTGGGGGACACTGGGGGTGGGCTTCACTCTGAGATGTAAAGAGGAGAAGGGATAAGGGGAGGGACTCTTTGAGGGGGAACCTGATGGGCTGGCAATATTTGGGATGTAAATAATTAATTAATTAATTTTTTATAAAAGGCTTTTAATGACAATGAGACAAGTTTGTTCCTGGCAGCACCCCCATTCTGCTTCAAAAAAGATGATGAGCATCAACAACCTCCATATGGAGTTTGTTTCATGTGTGGCAACTTAGCCACTGGGCAAATAACTGCTTGCCTCAACTGCAGACATTATGCTGTCCAAATTGGACAAACAGGATGCAGGGAAGTCAACTACCAAGCTTTTCTAAGC
Source organism: Rhynchomys soricoides (assembly GCA_019843965.1). Lineage (NCBI taxonomy): Eukaryota > Metazoa > Chordata > Mammalia > Rodentia > Muridae > Rhynchomys > Rhynchomys soricoides. Next base: position 18,143,727 of record JADRCH010000031.1, on the reverse strand, counting down.
AAGGCAGGGAGTCTTTCATAATTCCTGTTTCACAGAAAAATCTGTCAGATATTCTGGGCCAGAAGTCCAAAGATGATGCTCCAACATTGCAGAAGAATATTGGGTGAGTGTCCAGGTAGCCAGAATCCTCTGTCATTTTTATAGTTTTTGGAAGCTGCTTGCTCTGTATTTCCTATTTACTCAGGGAATATTTATTTATTCCTTCTTATGTCTTCAATGGGTTTGAAGACTATATTGTTATAGACTTACAATTAAGCATAAGTTGTTTAGGATTTAAGAAAATATTTTAAAGTCTGAAAAGATATGTTTTAGATTGATGATGCATGTTATGATAGAAAGTGATTTTTGTACAGAACTTTGGACTTTCCAAGATAGAATAGATAGTAGAGTACTTTCTCCAAGTTTGCCAAATACAAATGGACTGGAAGTTGTGAATGTAATTCAGACCTGCTAGTTTTCATAATTGCTCTTATTATATATAGTTGGTTTGATGTTAGAAAAAGTCTTATTGGACTAAAGAGGGAGATGTAGAGATATTCTGTTGTGTACTATGTGGAAGTATCACCCATCAATAAAAAGGTGATGACCTGTTATCGAAAGACAGGAAGTAGAAGGTAAGCATCCGGGTAGAAGGATAGGAATTCTGGGAGTTAACCAGGCACAGGAAGATTCGCCACTAGGACTCTGAGGAAGTTGGACATATGAAAGTAAGGTGAGGTAGTCAGCTATGTGGCAGACATAGAATAGTTTAAACAGGTTCTGTAAGTTACAAGTTATGAGCTAGCTGAGAAACAAGCCCAAGTTTAAGGCCTAAGTATTGTACACAAATAATCCTCTGAGTTGTTACTCAGTAACTGGGGCATAGGTGAAAAAGCCCACAGATATACATATATTGTAATTATATATGCATATGCTATAATAAATCCCATATGTTTCCTACATATGTATATTATATATGTGTGTGTATGTGTACATATGCTATGATATATTATATATACATGTATTGTAACAAACCTCATATACATATATATTGTATACGGGAATTATTAGAGTGGCTTACGGAATGTGGTCTAGCTATTTTAACAATGGTTGTCTACTGACAGAAAGTCAAGTTAATCTTCAGTATACATCAAAATAACAAAGAAGTAGATTATATTGCCACCAAGGGAATGAACTTGGTACCAACAGCAATGGCAAGCAGACAAAGAGCAGAAGTTCCTTTCTTGCTTTATTTAAGACAAGTCTTCCATCTCAAATGATCTATTTAACCAAAAATTTCTCACACCTGTGCCCATGGGTTTGAGTTTTTAGTTAATTCCAGACATAGTCAGATCAACTCTCAAGAATAGCCATGGCAACATCTTTTATAGAGATTGCTCTTGTTGGCACTATCTTCCATTAAGAACTTTCAATCTCATATCCTGTCCAATTGTGTCATTCTATCCGAGACATCTTCTGGTGGACTCACTGTGATTCTGTTCACTCTTCTTATATCTTGCTGCTTTCTGGAGATTCCCTTAGTAACTGATTTCAGGTTATGTTCCATTCTGTGACTCTGTGACTCTGTGACTCTGTGACTTTAATACTCTTGCGAACACCTGTCTTACCTAGATAGTGTCTTTTATTGGAAAATAGTCAGCTGTAATTGCTTTCTGTCCTTGAATGTTTATATCCTGTTGTCTATTTGCAATATGAGTAAATATAACTAAGAAGCTTCTGTAAGTAGGAAAGAAGTGAATGAAATAATTACAGGAAGAAAGGAAGGTATTGACAGATGGAGGGAGGAAGGAGGGGCTGACAGAGGGAGGGATGGAGGGAAGGACTGACAGAGGGAGGGAGGTAAAGGAGAAGGGGAAATAAGGAAGAAAAGAACAAGGGAGAGGAAAAGGGAGGGAGGGGAGGAAGAGAACAGTCCATCAAGAATGGAAGTGACGCCATTCCTAGAGAAAACATTGCAGAGCAATGAGTCCAAAGGTAAGAATCCAAAGTGGCCAGTTTAGCACAAGGAAGGCTGAGACCCAGTACCTGTAAGAACAACTCTGCCAAATATCTCATGAGTCAAAGCATTCACCAGGAGAATCTCAAACCAAGGAAGTGATAAATCAGCCTCCATAATAAATGGCAAGGGCGTCTTTGGGATGCAGCAAACATCAAGCTCCTAATTTAATCTAACCTTACCTTACTAGATCATATGTGGTTTAACACTGTTGGAAGTTTCTGAAGCTGCTGAAGAGGGTTAGTCTAACGAGATAATGTTTCTGAAGTGCTGTGCAACCTATTGCAGGAGGTCACGGAATGGTAACTCTGAAACACTGGCAAGTCCCTTCAATGCAGGAATTTATTTATGTGTTTTTTAAGTAGAAGAAAATGCTTGCATATGGTAAGCTCTAATTTAATATTTGAGGGAAAGCATGAATAAATAATTCAATCCTCAATGCAGTAATCTTGTTTTACTTATCTCTGCAGCATTCCAACAAATTCTTCCTCCCATTATTGATTCTGTAAATATTTCTTAATTGGATTCTCGAAGCAAATACTGTCTTTCTTTGTGCATGTAGCATTCAGATGGGCAAAAATACACAGGCATTAAAGGTACTAAATGTGAGAGAATTATGTGTTTCAGAATTTCTGTATGTAGATAATTTCTAGCAAACATTTGTGTAGAAAGCAAAAAATATATAGGAAAGGAGAGAGGTCTATAAATACAGGATTTATGGCTCATACAATTTATTAATGTAGTAGATCTAGAGGTATTTGAGAGCATGGAGAAAAAGAACTATTCAGTCTATAGACAGACAAGATTTTATTTTTACATTATTTTCAAATGCATTGCACAACAAAGTTTCAAACATGATAGGAATTACTTCTGAGAAAATAGTAAGACCAATAGCAGAATAGGTATAACTCCATAAAGTCCTCGTGATGCTTAGGATATCACTTCAACTCGGTTATGAAAATCATGACAATGCCTGGAACTTTTATTAAAAATTGTATCATTCATGTCAGTTACTAATAGATGAGTTTAGAAATTTCATTTTGTTAACATTTTAGGGCATAATATGCCATTTTCCCATTACACTATGCAAGGTTGTGGGGAGAGCATTACAAAAAATATATACAATGTAGAAGAAAATATATAATTTTCACAGAATCTTATGCTGTAATAAATCACCTTGTATTTTTTATAAGGCAAGTCCTAATTCAATAGTAAGTCCATTGTCTCCTTATTAACATCTTGTTGTCAGACTATTAAATAATGTGTTTCTGTTAGGGAATTTTCCATGGCTCTGTGTAGTAGGCTGGGAGCTTTCTGGAGATATATTTCTCTGCTAGCAGAGGAGGCTTCCCACGTGTGTAACAGTTAATTAAGCCAAGCCTATCTATTTCACAGTTGAAATAAATGTTCCAATTAAATATACATAAAGAGCATAATTTCAGAGTACAGCTTTTTACTTTGTTTTTATTTATTTTGGTAAATATCCTGATGTAAAATAGTTTACAATGTAATATAGACCCATGTCCATGTTATAACAGCCTCCATGGTAGAGCTAAGAACAAAACACCGTTCTTTAATTAAGTTGCATTTGGATTTTATGAGGATCAAGAGATCTGCATTTCCAGAACTAGCTCTTTAAACCACTTATTTATTAACAGGGCTTATGCCCAGCATGTATTTATGACCAGGGAAGAAGCTGTTTTAATGTACCTAAGGATTCTCCTGGGTTATATGGGAAGTGCACAGAAGGCAGGGGTAAATCTTCTTACTTTTGTACATATTTTGTACATATTTACTAAAACAAAGAAAAACAGATTTTTATAAGTTAAGTGACTAAATTGTATTTATAATACTTACTTTTCAATTGGTTATTGAAAGTATGCAGCCACATGACACCCTACCATACTCACTGGGAAGGACTGAGGTGTCAAGGCATACTTAATAAAATATAATTATTGTTTCTCTGTTTGAACAGTCCAGCAATAGCCTAGACTTTCAGCTTACCTAATGTCTGTTTATATGTAACACAAGTGAATGTTAATCTTATACACAAGATAGACGGAGCAAGTTACCACATTTACAGTAAGAAAGCATATTATTTGGAAGCTTTATGATCTCAAGCATATCAGATGACAAGATTCATTTTTTTGTATCATGTGGTAAGACAACAAGAAACTCAGCAGCTCAGTGTGCTGACACTGCAGCAGAGCATGATTTTAATTAACTCATACAGAGGACACATTGAGGAAAAAGTGACATTTCATTGAGGAATATATTATTAAACACAACCCTCCTTGACCTACCACTGTGATACTAGGCACTGAAAACTGTTTGACTGGATAAGACTCTCTTAGTGTCCTTTCTAACCCAGGGGCATATGGCTCATTTGCACAAACATTTATTTCAGGACTTTCTCAGTACCTTGACATCTGAGTCTTGAGTATCTCCATATTCCCTCAGAGCATAAAACACTGGTTTTTAATAAAATTAAAGGTGTGCCTTTAATTTTGCAAGAAAGGAAACAAACTGTATTGATTGAGCAGAAAGGTTCTAGTTATTGAATTACTAACAGGTCACTCAACATGTTTCACTTCTGTTCTAAGCTACTCTTTTGGAGAAATGTGATTTGTATTGCCTTTGTCAATTCTCCGTTTGAAAATTAGTATTAATAAAAGATTATTCATGTTTCCAGCTTGGCTAGGTCTTCTGTTGACTGTAGCTGTAAGAGAGACATTGACTCTAGAAAACCAACTGTGCTCTTGATGGGCCTTGTATATCTTGCCTACCTGTGAGATCCCCACCTTCCTTAACAACCACTAGGAAAATTATTTCTCTTTTCAGAAATTCCCACAAAATACCAAATACCTTTCATCCTTGGGAATATGTACTCCTATCAATGATAGCTTTGCTCACGCTACTGGAATTATTTAAAGATCTTTACTTTATATAAAATAATGTGTATTCTATCCTTGATGGAATATATACAAATGTATTCGACCTTCATGCTATTTATTGAAGTAATGTATTCCTGAATTAGAGCACATAAAAGATGGCAAAATGAAGCAAATACCATGTATTTACAAAAAGTAATTTTTTGCATATTGTTTATATTGTCATAATGTTTGAAACATTTAGTGTATGACAAGTCAGTAATGTTTCCACAGCTTTGTTAATAATAAACATAGCTACATTTGTAAGTTGCTGAATGCCTGACTAGTTAGATAACCTAAAATTGCCATTAGTAATCACAAGGCATGCGGCAACAAGGGCTTGAAATTCTATTGCAATCCCATTAAAACAGGAGAGGCTAATGTTTGAATAACTAAAATAGAAGAGAGATTATGTTGAACAGGAACTTCTTAAGAATCATTACAAGTTCATTTACAATGTGAACTACTAGAAAACTCTTGAATATATTTTGCTTCCCAATTTCCATGAAACAAACTGGTCTTCGAGTTGAAGGGTGACAAAGCCTACACTCTGTAGTCAGGCCAATTGGACTTAATGCATAATTTAATTTAAATTTCTGGCCTTTTCACTACCAAGAGTTCTACTATATCATTATATGTGAAGCTGTAAATTGTAGTCATGAAGCCAAGCAACAGGATAAGTACAAGTTCCTTACACTTGATCTTGTAAGAAGCAATACTGAAGACCTTCAGTTCTTCTTAATCTTGCTTTCATGACTATGTCTAAGATGGAAGTCCAAGACACTCTTTTAAATGCTTTTCTGCAGTTTCTAGCCATACTTAAAAGGATAAAGAAGGTGTACAAAAAACTACTGAAAGACAAGTAGAAGAGAGACCAGAAATGGTTAAGGATATACTATTTTATTTATTGGCTGAGTTGGCTCTCAGAGGTCAACTTCCCTGATCTCTCTGCCTCACCGTGGATCCAGAGCTTGCTGATGTAGCCACAGTACTTACAGGATGCACATCCTCTTGTTAGGAAGTGTAAATTATAATGTACGTGTTCAAAATCACTTATCCTCTGAACTTCTGAAGTTCTTGTACCTTAAAATCGTAACTAACACACATATTTTACATATATGTATGTATATATACATATATATATACATATATATATATATATTGAATAGAAGATGGTTACAAGATTTTTTTAATTCTCACTTTTATTTTTTAAAATAAGGAGTTTGTAAGTTTAATAGAATATTAGTGATACCCAAAACTAAAATAAAAAAAGAATTAGAAAGGAAGCTAAAATGGTTAATATTTGGAATGAAGCCCAAGAGGCCTGAAAACCAAGGAATAGACGAGGGTACCCAAAGAGCACTCAGGAAAGGTGTGCATTTACTTGGATCAAAGTTAAAATCATTTGTTCTTCAAATGACATTATTAAGAAAGGCAAAGGAAAGCTACAATATAGTAGAAAATATTTGCAACAACGTTATCTAACAATAAATTTGTATTCAGAATATATAAATAACTCTCGTAATCCAATAACAGAAGGTTGAAAACAACGCAGAATAAAATGAAAGCAAGGTTTTATATAAGGAAATACATAAGTATCTATCAAGCACATGGAAATGCCTTTAGAAATCGAGTGCTTCAAACTGAAACTGTATGAGATAACAAACGTTTGTCTCATGGTTTTCAAGCCCAATCAGCATGTCTGTCTCAGACCAGTGGCTCTGAACAAACTATTTCAGGGGTACAGCAAAGGGTTGGAAGGGAGTTCAGGCTCCACTGAAGTTACACTGTGAAGATTTTCTTCCAGCCTCTGTGGACCTCTGAGCTGAAAGGCTCATTTCTTCTATGTTCCTGCCAATATGGCCTCCTGGTAACTGGTGAATCTTTGAGCTAGCTTTGGGGGGAAGGGCACAGTTAGAAAAAAGATTCCTACCAAAAGCTATTCCTATAAGATATTAGAAGTAATTTATTAAACACCAAGTTATATCCAAAAGTAATTCACACATCAAATCCTGATAACATTTATATGAAAAAATGAGGGCAAAGCACTACAACTGGCTCCCAAATACTGGAAATTGGGTCTATGAGCAAACCACTGAAGGGCTCATTAACATCCATTTATAGTCCATAGACAACTCTGAAAATTGTTGGATTTCATCAGCTAGTATATTGTTTAGTTATTTGATCACATTTTTATCAGGCCTATGCCTGTGTGAATTTGTAGGGCCTGTGGAAATGGGTTTGGGAGTATATGGTACCCTCTGCTTTACTGAAAAAAGGTTAAATTTGGTGTTAAAAGTACCTTAAACATTTTATAGAGTTTATCAGAAAATCATAATTTTCAGAAAATCAAGACTCTGTTGATGGTGGACATTTATACTTAAAAATTAGTAAATACAGAGGGCTGGAGATATTGCTCACCAGTTAGGAGCTCTTGATACTTTGTCCAAGGAGTCTGATTCCTAAACACAATGTCAGGAAACTCACAACCACCTGTACCTTCATCTCCTTCGGATCATCTTTTGGCCTGTGCAGGCAATGTCGCATGTACACACATGAACACGCACACACACAGAGAGACAGAGAGAAAGAGACAGGGACAAAAACACAGAGACACAGAAAGAGACATAGACACAGAGACAGATACAGAGAGGGAGAGACAATGAGACTGAGGGAGAAAGAGACACAGAGACACAGAGAGATAGACACAATAAATAAATAAATAAATATGAAAATATTTCTCACGAAATGTTAAATATAATCCTATTCATACTTTCTATTTCAATTTGTGTGGATTTTGGCAATTTGTATCTTTCTCTGACAAACTATATTTTAAGAAGATTATTAAATTTTCTAATTCTTTTTGTATCTGTTTGTAATAATGATGAAAATAGTGATTTCTAAGAAATGCTAATCTATGTCTTTTTATATTTTTTTTTGTTTTCTTCCTTTGAGGCAATGTCTTGCCAGCTTGCTCAAGATGGCCTCAAAGTGGTACTTCTGCCTCAGCCTCCTTGGTGCTTGACTTATAAGCCTATGTCTCTTGTTCTGACATTTTTACTGAAATTTCAAACTAACACACGGTAGTTTATTTAGCTGTTCAAACTGTTGCTCTTGTTTCATGTTGTTGCTAATCCTCTTTCATGCCTGCGCTTTTCATGTAACGATTTCTCTCTTTCTATCTTAATTAATTAATTTTTTTTACACACCAGATTTTATCCACCCTCTGACTGTTCCACATCCCATACCTCCTCCCCACCCCACTGTCTCCACGAGGATGTCCCAACCCCCACCCCACCTGACTTCTTAATGTAAAAGAATGGTTTCATAGCTGTGGTATGGTGGTATATGTTGGTGACATACTGCTTCCTTCTCTGTCTGTGGTAGTTTCTGGTTATTCTGTGTCGTTCATTGTTACAAGCTAGACTACACCATCAGCTTTGCTAAGATTTTCACAATCTGTAGGTGACAATTTGTGGTATGCTGAATGTCTTAATCATTAGTAAAAGTAAATACAGATATAACTTAAATATGTAGGGAATGATTCAAAGAGAGGTGTTGTCCCGCGCTACCGTCTCGCCAGCAAGAACGACGCGGCACACATAGGATCCTTCTGCAGTAAAGCTTTAATGCATCTTGAGAGGGAGAGCATAAGCTTGCCACGAGTGGAGACCCCGAACAATAGAACACCCGTCCCTTATATAGGCCACAGCGCTCGCCTGGGACGTGGAGTTTCCCCATTGGCTCCCTGCACATCAGGCCAGATGACTCCAAGAGAGAGGCTGAGACTCTGAGGTGGAAAATTACCAGGTGCATGCGCACTAACCTGTTTACAACTTGTCCTCGGCCGGATGTAGGGTGCGACTAGGGCGGCTCCCTACAAGGTGTAGCCTGGGCAAGTTTCTTTTGCCAATGTAAACTGATCTGCTTTAGTTTTCCTGTACATGCCATGGCCTACATCTGGACACGTTGTAAGGGATGCAAACATTTCCAATGTTCAGATACAGTCCAGTCTTTACAAGAGAATAATACAGAATTCTGAAGTGACACTAGAGTCTCTTCAGCCAAAGCTTCTTGTTTCTGCTCATTGGTATTCGTGCAAATTAATTTTGCTTCTAATATTACAGATTTTTATTGAGTCTTTATGTAAGACCTTTGGAGTAAGCACAGTTAAGACAAATTAGTGTTCATTAGTGTTGAAAAGACAACCTCCATGAGGTATTGAAAATTCAGCAAAAGGAAACTGATCTGAGGGGTTAGGGGAAGGACTGGAGGAGCTGAAGGGATTTGCAACCCCATAGGAAGAACAACAATGTCAACCAACCAGATCCCCCAGAGCTCCCAGGGACTAAACCATCAACCAAGGATTACACATGGGTCCAGCTGCATATGTAGCAGAGGATGGCCTTGTTGGGCATCAATGGGAGGGGAGGTCCTTGGTCCTGTGAAGGCTTGATGCCCCGGCATAGTGAATGCTAGAGTGGGTGAGAGTGAGTGGGTGGGTGGGGGAGCACCCTGAAAGAGGCAGGGGGCATGGGATAGGGGGTTTGCAGAGAGGAAACTGGGAAGGGGAATAACATTTGAAATGCAAATAAATAAAATAACCAAGAAAAAATAAAAGAAAGAAAGAAAGAAAATTCACCAAAAGGAACTAGTGACACCTCAAATTAAACACATAATGGGGTCTTCTTTCCAACCAAAATTAAATGCAAGAATGGTTTGTATGTTTACTGAGCTTATACAGTCTTGGCTTTTTGAGTTGACAGCAGATGGTCGGATAAGGAGCAGCAGGACCAAGTGCAAGCAACAGCATCTCATCTCCGGCTCTCTTAACCAGGAAATCTATGAATTTATGCTTAACGGAGCGACAAGGGGCAAAGAAAAACAGGAGAAGTGTCAGGCAAAAGCAGGGGAAAAGCCGCACCTTGTATCTCTCCAGACAATTAAATCATATGTATCTTCTCTCTTACCTTCTGACAAAGATGGTGCCTTTTGACTTTTCTTAAAATGTCACTAATCAAAAAAAAAAAAATGTTACTTACTCATGCTTGTACTGTATCATTTAGTTTTATATACTTTGTGGTTTGGCTTAGAATATTTTTATTTCTAATTTCCAAGCTCCATATCCTCAGCCAAGTAAGCATCAGCTCTGACTTTATTTCCCAAATTCTATCTTTCTTCAAATATCATTCGGGATGGTTTCCAGTGCTCGGGGACTTGGAATGTTTTTCTCTTTTGTTTTTAACTAAAAATGGGGTAATATGCAATCGTGTGATTTTTAGTTACTAGTATACATACTGAATACTTAAACCCTAGTCTTAGTTGGTATCAGATAATAATGTATCTGAAGAAAAACAAATAATAGAATATTTGAATGATGAATTATTTTAAAAGAATTTAAAAACCAATGAAATATATTGAAATTTTACAAGAGCAATAAACAAATGTGATCAGTTCCATTTTGTTTATTTTAATTTTTAAAACAAATTCCTGTTCATAAAATATTTTAATAGTGCTACAAAGGACTCCCTCTGTCACACACCTATACCCTTGATCATGGACACATTCCAGCACTGGCTGATCTCTCTCTCTTGAGACATTGTTCCTAGGCCATGTGCATGCAAAGTGTTAAATATACACTGTATTTCCCAAGAAAAATAAAATATATAACCAGAATCCAATACATTTTGAAACATACGTATTTCTCAAGCTCATGCCTATGTAATATACTTTGATTATATACCTCTCCCCCTATGTAATATACTT
>JADRCH010000031.1:18069949-18133025 GCA_019843965.1 Rhynchomys soricoides | reverse complement strand
ATATACCTCTCCCCCTATGTAATATACTTTGATTATATACCTCTCCCCCATTGTCCTCTTTTGTACCTCCACCTTCACATCAAACTGAAACCAGTGTAAATGAAGAATAGCTATAAACCTAGGGGTTATGCTGTGTTTAAGGAACAAATGATGTAAATAAGTAATGAGAGAGCACTGAGCAGATGGGAGGAAGTGGTCCCTGCAACAGAGTTTATCAGTGATGGAAAAAACAACAGAAAGAACTCCCAGATGTTGGCTTCACTAAAATCTGCTGGGCCAGGCTGGTACATTCTTACAATCTTAGCACTTGGGAGGCCCAGGCCATTAGTGAGCTCAAGGCTAGAGTGGACTATCTGCTGCAAAATCAAACAAAGAAGGAAGAAAAAGAAGAGGAAAAGGTGAAGGGACAGAAGAGAGGAGGGAAGGAAGGAAGGAGGAATGGAAGAAAGGAAGGAAAGAAGGAAGGAGAGAAGGAAGGGAAGAAGAGAGGAAAGGAAGGGAGGAATGGGGGAGAGAGGAAAGTAGGAAAGGAAGGAAGGAAGAAGAGAAGAAAAGAAGGAAGAAGGGAAGGAAGGAAATGATGCATCCATTCAGTTGTTAGCAAATTTCCAAATAGACCTTACCCAGAAAATTAATTGGGTTTTTAAATCACAAAATCCTATCTATGTTCACCATAACTCAATAATCTTTCAATTTCTATTTAAGAAATATAATGGTTTCTTTTGCAGTTTCCCTGGAGAATCTTTGCAGTGGAGCCTACAAAGGTTTACACAGTTCCCATGCTGCATGCACACACCTTGAGTTGAATATTATGGCAGTTTGTAATACACCAACGAGCAACTTAGAGATCCATTCACAGGGGCTAAGAAATCGATACACCTTTTCCTTGCATACCTTCGGGTACTGTAGAGAATATGTAGAAGGTATCCAAGTATATCAATTATCTAGGACAAAGATAGAATAGCTTAAAACTTGTGGTTGAAAACATGTCTTAACTATATCCTTGCTTCATTTTGTTCTTATTTCTCAATGCAGGATCAAACCAAATGATTTTCTAGTGCTGAGAAAATGCTTTACACTTCTGTATACCTCCACAACATGCCAAGTTACACACGTATAACTTATTTAAGGCCACATCCTCACATAAGTGCCAACTAATTCTTGACATATTTAATTTGAAATTTGAGTTTGTTTTGGCTTTTTTTCTTTGATTTTATTTTAAAACAGAATCTCAAAAATTTGACTGGAAACACACTATATCATTCATGGTGAGGCCCTAGCATCCAAAATAATTCTCCTGGTTCAACCTAGTGCATTTTGGGAATATAGATGTAAGTTACTACACCTGTCTTTTATTTTTTGAGAGATGTATTTATAAGAAGTGAAATGTCTTGACTGTTAACTAATTTTAGAAATTTCCCAAATAACAATCATAAATTTTACTTAAACACAAAATAAATCTCATTATATCTTACGGGTGGCTTTTTATTCCTTGGAATTATATTATAATTTTTGGGTTCTATTTTAGGATGTTATATATTCTAATTCCTAATATATGTGAATATTTATACAAAATGTTTAGGTTATTTCCTTCTTTCTTATTCATTATTACTTAGTATTTACAACCAATTCAGTCATGAAATACTAGAAACAGGAAAAATGTTGCCCTCACATAGAAGAATACAGCAAGCCTGAATGGCTTGTTACAATGTGACCAGAGCTAAGAGAACAATTGTCAAGAATATCAGAGAGGATGCAGGAACAGTGTAGGTGTCCATTTTTAGACTTTCTTCAACAATGCTTACAATTCCCAAGCTTCCATTGTTTGCCAAGGCATAGGGTATCATTTCCCAGTTAGACAAGGAGAGAAGCTATCCAACACCCACACTGCAATGATAAAGATGAAATTCATCTAAGAGAAATATTAGGTGAGACTGACCAGATGACACTCCAAAGAGCCTTGAACACAGGATAATAGAAGGGAAAGCAAGCTCTAGAGCAGAAATGAATTATGAGATTTGCCTAATTATATAGACTAAAAAGATTATTTTGCAGCACAAATCTGGATAAACTCAGTTGTGCTAAAAGTATTAACAACTATCAAATTTCTGGTGAAGCAATTCTATGATGTGCAGGGTATGTGTAGGTACATATGTAATATTCAAGGAAGTCTGTGAATCATTATATGAATGTTGTTATTATTTTATTACCATTTTCTTCTCACATCTGTAAGCTATTATGAAGGAGAATTAAACTGCTGTTTTAAACGAATGTATTAGATTCAGGTGGAAACTTATGGTGTGGATTATTCTTTAAAGAAACATCCTTTCCAAAGAATGTAAAGATATGTAATGACATCTTATAGTAATCTTTCAATAATATCTAATAGGCCTTCTATTAAGAAATACCTCTTATATCATCTTTGAGGAGAACTTGATTACCTAAATTAATATATTATTAATTATTTATATTAATATATATCACCTCTAACTGAACCCTGCTACTTAAGTTGGAACATTCAGGTCTTTGATCTTACTGATTCAATGTTTCACAAAAGCATCTCACAGTTGCTAAGGAGAAAACCACTGTCTATATGACTTCATGACCATGGTTCAAGAACACATTGTTTTCAAGTTGAAGTAGCATAAATAATGAAGCAACTGTTGCATTTATATTCTGATTTCAAAGAAAAAATTGGATTCAGAATTCAGTGTACAGAGATTACAGTTTCTTGATAACCCCATCAATATCATAATACCATAGGTTTGTCACTCTTCTGGTTTATATGAAATGTGTAGCTTGCTTAAATATCAATGTATTTAATGTCAGTGCCATGAATTCTGATTATTCTTTCCTGCCTATATATGGATCTTAATGTAAAATTACATATTTAAAACAATGTATTTTATGCAAATACGTTTCTATCACTCTAGCTAATCAAGATCATATTATGAGCTGGGCAGTGGTGGCGCACGCCTTTAATCCCAGCACTCAGGAGGCAGTGGCAGGAGGATTTCTGAGTTCGAGCCTGGTCTACAGAGTGAGTTCCAGGACAGCCAGGGCTACACAGAGAAACCCTGTCTCGAAAAACCAAAAAAAAAAAAAAATCATATTATAATTTGGATTATAAAAATTAAAGATATGCTTCTACTCTTTGATATTTTTTCTCTTATTTCTTTTTAATATTTCCCATTAAAAAACATAAAGTACATATCAGTTGTCAATAGAAAAATCAGTATTAAAACCACTTTTTCTAGTACAATTTAGGCAAGTGTGGTAAATTCTATACAATTTATTCCAATGTTCATTTAACTTCTTGTGCATTTGAGTAAAGCAAAAAGCTGATCACTTGACCGTTCTACAAAATCTGGATGAGGAAGTCTTTACTTCTTCAGAGTAAGGTTGGTGAAGCACACTTCCTGTGCCTGTTGGAGAAGGACTTAGTGGAAACACATCTCCTCCACTCAAATCTTCTTTAAAATTAAAACTGCTTTTCACAAAAGGCCCTATTTATTTAAAATAACACCTATATGAAATCCATTAACTGTAATCACTGGTTATGTAATGGTTACATAATGCTTATAACATGGTTATGCAAGCCAGGGTTAGCAAAATGTTTTTAGTGGTGATATTATTTATTTTGGATGAGGTGAAGTACCCCTATGCAGTTTGAATTCATCAAACCAATAAAAATGAACAAAATTGCATGAACCACTTGGGAGATTTACCCAGTATCAAATGGGTAATAACACAATAAAGATATGAAATATAGTTAGTCAGTAAAAGAATTCCAGCATAAAACAACTGGATGCCTTCAGAGGAGGAGAGCTAGCACTAAACTCTGGCAGAGATGGGGGCAGCTTTATTTCTAATGGGAATATGAATGGTTTCAGCAAGGTAAGAGGACCTCTTACTTGAGAGACTAGCATCTCTTCATGAAATAATACATATTCTAAATTTTTAAAAGAAGAAAACACTATTAAATATGAAATAAATCTTATAAAACATTCCATAAACCATTAAGATATTAGAAGAAATTCTGTGTTCTGTTACTCTATATGGTATTCAAGAATATCCAACTTTTCTTACTGATTGTGAAAGTCAGATCTTCCCATTAGTGTGATGAGGACTGGCAGAGCCTGACCAGAGAAGGTCTCAAGAATTATTTTGGTTGTGGAAATATTTTTCTTGTTTGGGTGATGTTTTCATTCAATGATTACATTAATCAGGCTTGCTACATTCAGTTCTTATAACCACAAACATCCTGAATTATTTAAATTGAACACATGTTTGCACTTTATATATTTAAAACACTCTCAAATAGAAATAGATACATATGAATGTTAAGATAATCTTGTTAAAGGTAAATTTTCTTTGAAAAGAGTAACATTGAGGTAAATGATTTTTAAGCAGATATCTAAACAAAATATAGATTATCCCTGCAGATGATTCTGAATTATGAGATTAAACTGTGTATCATATTAGTTTTTTTATAGAGTAGGGTCAGGCTAGTAGGTTGAAGAGGTAAAGTTGTAGTGGCCTGTTACCAGGTGATGGTGTGCTTCTACTGAACGTTCCAGGAAGTTTGGTATTTATTTACATTTAGTGTAGCTGATGAAGTTCATAGTTAAAATGAATTCTGTGCCCTCACCAAATATTATGTGTTAATGTAACAACACTAAAAAGTAGATTACTAAGAAATATTACAGATCTCTGTGCCAGTTAAAGGATGAATACATTTTGGGTGGGGTTGAAGGCCATCTTTGAAGGTAGATTTTAATATAATAAAGAAGGGAGCTAGAAAGTTGGTTAAATGTTTAGGAGTTCTTGCCAGTCTTTTAGGGGATCCAAATTCCTCTCCTAGCATCTACATTGATAAGCTTAACACTACCAGAAACTCCAGCTTCAGGAGATCCAGTGTCTTTTTCTGGGCTCTACAGACACCTACACAAGCTTGGAATACACACACACACACACACACACGTGCACGCGCACACGCACACGCACACGCACACGCACACACACACACACACTTACATAAAAACAAAGCTTTAAGAGTATAATACAACAAACATATCACATGACATTTTATTGTCAATGTTATTGTTTAAATAATAGTGTAAATAATATTCTGAATCTTCAGTATTGTTGAGGTTATTTTTCATCACCTTGATAAGACTCATTCTCCTTAGTTCTGTGTAGATTAGATATGGAGCAGGCATTCAAATTACAGTTTTATGAAAGGTCCACATTCTTATTTATGAATGCTTCACAAATCTACAAATTCCACAAGCCTCTTAAAATTAACACTATGCTTTTTGTTCTTTAAGTAGGGATTGCTGATCATAGAACACTACTCATCAACTGGAATGGAGATAACTCTCCACTGTTACATTAGGAAGACATACTGGTGGGTTTGTCCTGGAGCCAATTGTAATGTTTGGAAAGCCACTGGCTGAGAGTGGCTATGTTATTATATGTGGTTGTTGAGCACATAGACTCGGTCTTCTACCATGTAGCCACAAATATTTCTGGGATTATTCTGAGCCTTCTATAGCTTTGCTGTGGCGTTTTCTTGGTCAACTGTCACTCCTCGTCCATGACCACGTAAATACATCATATCACATTCTCTTGACACTGAGGCTGTCGAGATGCTTCAAGAATTGGAATGAATCATTGAATTTATTGACTTTCTAGCTAAACAAGACAGTGCATCCTGTTAAAAACCACAAAGGGTTCTATCTCAAGTGAACTTTATTAATGTAGTAGTCTTGTGACATCCCTACTCGATCTCGAAAGGCAACCTTGAAGTTGCTACTTGGCCTTTAGTTGGATTTCAAGAAAATTAGGCTGTTGGAGAGCTGAAACATGAACAAGGTTAGTTGTTGTCCATTATAATATATAGGTCTCTGTTTTATTGACAGTTAATTTTCCAATGAGTCACATTCTTACAACCTTGTTTCCAAAAGAAGGAGCAGATTTTACTAATTTTGTAAATTAAAATAAATAGTAACTTCAAAATGAAATTAAATTAGGTACATTTATGCTCAAATTCTTTTTTATTTTATTTTTATTATTTTTTTAAATTATTTTTTCCTGGTTTTTCGAGACAGGGTTTCTCTGTGTAGCCCTGGCTGTACTGGAACTCACTTTGTAGATCAGGCTGGCCTCGAACTCAGAAATCCACCTGCCTCTGCCTCCCAAGTGCTGGGATTAAAGGCGTGAGCCACCACTGCCCAGCTCAAATTCTTTTTTATATTTTTCTCTATTTTCCTTATTTGAAAATAGATTTGTTTTCATAAGAAATATTATGTCTGTGCTTTCTTCTTTTAGCTCTTCAAGATCCTCCCCTCTCATTCAAATTCACACCCTTTCTGTCTCTTATTAGAAAACAAACTTCTATCTAAAGAATAATGATAAAATAAAACAAACAAACTGGAATAGAGCAGAACAAACAAATAAGAGAACGAACCAAAGAAAAAGCACAAGTCACAGACAGATGCCGAAACATACATGTTCATACAGAAATTCCACAGAAACAAAAACCCAGCAACCATAATATGCATGCAAAGAATCTGTATGGTAAAAATGGCCTGACAAATCCTTATGTGGGAAAGAACTTTCAAACTGCCATTAATTCCATTTTGTTTTGACCATCTACCACTGGGCATAGAGCCTGTCCTTAAGAGTGGCTTGCATGCCCAGTGAGACTCCACAGAAGACAACTAGTTGTTCATTTGTGAAATAGCTTGAGATAGCTCCTGGCTTAGGGTCAGGGGCTTGTCTTCACTTCTTTCCACACTGGGACTCCTTAGGGCAAAGACCATGCAGGCCCTGTGCATGGTTGCACCGTCTCCATGAGTTCATGTGTGCATTGATCCTGCTGTGTTTTAAAGGCCTTGTGTCCTTGTTTCCAAGCCCCTCTGGCTGTTACTCTTTATCTACTTCTTCTTCCACTGGAATCCCTAAGCCCTGAGGTGAAGAGAAGGATTCAATGGAAACATCACACTTATTGTTCTAAGGTCTCTCTGTACACTGTCTGGCTGTAAGTATCTGTATTTTTTTCCCATCTACTGCAAGAGGAAACTTCTCTGATGGTGGCTAAGCAAGGCACTGATGTATGAATAATGTCTGTGGCCTATTGTCTCTCAGGTTCTTGGCACCCTAGCAGAGTTGGAGATGGGTTCCATCTCATGGAGTGGTCATGGAATCCAGACAAATATCAGTCGGTTACTCTTACAAGCTTTGTGCCACTATTGTACCAGAATATCTTGCAGACAGGTCATCACTTTAGATCAAATGGTTTGTTGCTCTCTCCTCTGTTATCACGAAGAGTTCCTTCCAGTACCATGAACACTAGTCAGTAGAGGCGAAGGCTCTAGTTAGGCACCAGCTCATTCTTTTAACCATATTTAGTGAGTTGCCTTCAGCAAAGTCTACTATCAATTGGTTGGAAAACAACTAATAGCCTGGTCAAGAACTCTATTAGATGCAACTCAATTCTGGGCCCAGTAGCTTTACTGGTGACAACAATTTTCCAGTTGTGACTCTTCTTCCTTGTTGCTTAACGATTCTATTAGGATTGCCTTTATACGTGTATCTATTTTAGGAGGCTTCTACATTATCCCTCAAATGATGCTTCGTTTTATCTCTCTTTCCTCCCTCTCCAGATGTGGTCCTCCCATTCTTTCTGGCCCCATCCATTCATAACTTTCCATTTCTTTTTCCCTTCTAAGGAGATTCATCCCTCCCCACTAAACACTTACTCTACACTTCTGTGACTATCTGAATTTTAGCTTGCTTATTAAAGACAACAAGCAGGTAACATCCTTATATAAGTGAATGCATACCGTATTTGTCTTTCTGGATCAGGGTTACTTCATTCAGTTTTTCCTCCTCCTGTTCCTCCTCCTCCTTCCGCCTCCTTCCTCCTCCTCTTCTTCCTCCTCTTCCTCCTCCTCCTCTTCTTCCTCCTCTTCCTCCTCCTCCTGCTCTTCCTTCTCCTCCTCTTCCTCCTCCTCTTCTTCTTCTTCTACTTATTTAGCAACAAATTTCATGATTTCATCTTTTGTAATGATGGCTGAGTGATTAATCTATTGTGTCCATGTTCTGCATTATTTTTTCATCTTTTCATGGATTGACAGACAACTAAGCTATTTCTAGTTCCTGGATGTTGTTAATAGTGCAACAATGAACATGACTAAGCACGTGTCTCTGTGGAAAAATGAAACACCATTTAGGTATAGGTCTAAGAGTGAATGGTACAGTTGGATCTTAAGAAAGATCGATTTAGATTCCTGAGGATTTTTGACACTGATTTTTGATATTTTTTTCTTTATAATGTGTATTGAAAGTTCTAAAATCAAAATGATGATTTCACAAGTTTTACAGTCTCTGAAAGTTTCTACATATTTATTTAATTATTTGTATTTTGTGTGTTTGGGAATGGGGCACACTTGCCACAGCATTCATGTCGAGGTCAGAGGAAAATTTGTGGGTATAACTCTCCTGCCACTTTGTAGGTTCAGGGATTTGAATCCAGGTCATTAGGCTTAGCACAAATTTTCTTTATCTGCTGATTCTATTAACTGGACTGCAATAATAGTGTTTAATAGCTGCTTGTCCCCAACTTTCTTTTGGTGGGCTAATTTTCATTACATTCCAATTTCTTAATATTTCAACTTCTCTTATAATTTGACTATGTAACTATAACTATAGCAAAGTTTTCTGAAATCCCCTTTATCTGTAAACTTTAAATTGAATACTTATTTTTCTATGCCTTAAAATATTCCCATAGGTGAAATAATATATTTTATAAAGTTTCAAATACATATTACTTATTATCAAAGGTACATGTGCTCCACCAAATTATTTAAGTATTTTAAATGGTGCTTGAAATGCAACCTATTTCACTGAATATATTTCTTTTTGGCTCTACAAGTCTGAAGATTTCTAGGCATTTATTGGAAACTGACAAGATACAAGTACCATGTCTAATACTCCATTTGTTAATGTTCTCTTCATCAGTAAGGACTTATGCAAAATTCAACATTTTTATTTCTAATAATCTCAGATATCTCACTGATAGTAAGAATTGAAGATTGTTATATTGTAAAAAAATGGCATTGAATAAGTCAACTTACTATAAAATAGTCTTAAAACATATTAGAGCATTGTAAGTGGGCTTTCTGGTGTGCTCATGTAGTTCTGGATGGTCAGGCAAATGGAATAGCAAGAGCCTATGATTTTGCAGCATGGGTGGTGAACTTCTGCAAATAAAATAAATATTGGCCTTAAAAATTTGTAAAACACATTTTTAGAACATAAATATGAGGAGCTAAAAATGGAATTTCCAGTATGAGTATATTCTTGTGTAATTAAGGATAGTGAGTGATAGATGGTTTGTTATTCATTTTACATCCTGCTCACTGCCTCCCTCCTGGTCACCCCCTCCCACAGTCCTTACTCCATTTCTCCTCCTCTTCTCCTTTGAGCAGGTAGGGACTACCCTGCCTATCTCCCCTCACCACCATGGCATGTCAATCTAGCTACTTCATCTCCCACTGAGGCCAGGCAAAGCAATCCAGCTAGAAGGGCATATCTCACATACAGGCATCAGCTTTTGGGATAGCCCCCATTCCAGTTGTTCAGGACTCAAATGAAGACCAAGCTGCACATCTGTTACATATGTGCTGGGAGGCTTAGGTCCTGCTGTGTATGATATTTGGTTGGTGGTTTAATCTCGGAGAACCCCAAGGGTTCAAGTTAATTGATTCTCTTGGTCTTCCTGTGGAGTTCCTATCCTATTCAGGGTTCAAATCCTTCATTCTATTCTTTCATAAGAGTCCAGAAACAGTAAGCTATGGCAACAAAGTGTAGTAAGCACTGCTAGGTTTCATTCTAAAGGCTTAGTGGATTACAATTTAATGCGATGGCTCCAGCACTTCTTATTCTCAACCCTGGAAACTGAAAGTTTCTCATAATACAAGTGGATAAAACTGATCAGAGTTTGCATGCTCCTACATATGACCTTAATATGTATTATTTGGTGGATATTCTAAAGAAGAATAATGTCAGATGATGGCCTCTGGTTCGCACTGTGCATTTTCTTCTCTTGCCTGCTGAGGCACCAGCAGCTGCTTCACAAGTGGATAGAGAGTCCCTCCGTGCTGTTCCTGGTGTCGCCATCCTGGGTTGTGTGACCGTGGCTCGAGCCAGCCTCAGCCTTGTTCTTCTGGTCTGTTTAGCCCTTAGTTTCCGTCTGATGAATTTGCATCCTTTCTCTAATCTGCCATGGAATTCTGTTCCGTGTTTTTAGTCCTTCAGAGCCAAAGAAACCCCAGACTCCCAAACACAGTGTATAGCAGTAATTCCCCAGTTCGGTTTCCATGCCATAGTTTACAGTATTTAATATAATATATACTATTTATTATAGCATTTTTGATACCTCATTCTGTTTACACATCTTGAAAGCTGCTCAGTAATTCTCTTACTATTTAAAGAACCACTACACAAGAGAATGTCATCTACTGTGGCAATGATTACTAGAGATTACTAGTATTCTAGCTGCTGTCACTGCTTCTGCTCCACAGGAGTATTACAATCAATGGATACTTATCCTGGGCTTCATTACTGCATTTGTCTTGGCATTTTCCGTGGGAGCCAATGATGTAGCAAATTCGTTTGGTACAGCTGTAGGCTCAGGTATAGTGACCCTGAAGCAAGCTTGCATCCTAGGTAGCATCTTCGCAACTGTGGGCCCTGCCTTGAAACCATCCAGAAGGGCTTGATAGATGTAGAGATATACAACTCAACTCAAGATCTGCTCATGGCTGGCTCAGTCAGTGCTGTGTTTGGTTCTGCTGTGTGGCAACTAGTGGCTTCATTTTTGAAGCTCCCTATTACTGTAACCCATTGTACTGTCGGTTCAACCATTGTTTTCTCCCTTGTGGCAAAGGGGCACGAGGGTATCAAGCGGCCTGATCTGATTAAAAAAAATACTGTGATGTCTTGATTCATCTCTCTACTGCTTTCTGGTATTATGTCTGGAATTTTATTCTTCCTTGTTCCTTATTCATCCTCCGTAAGGCAGATCTGGTTCCTAATGGCTTATGAACTTTACCAGCTTTTTTATGCCTGCACAATTGGAATCGACCTCTTTTCCATTATGTATACTGGAGCACCATTGCTGAGCCTTGACAAACTTCCTCTGTGGGGTACCATCCTCATCTGGGTGGGATATGCAGTTTCTTGTGCACTTATTGTCTGGTTCTTTGTATGTCCCAGGATGAAGAAGTAATGTATGCCACTGAGCCACTCCAGGCTGTGGTAGAGAAGAAACAGTGTCATTCAAACTTGGTGACCTGGAGGAAGCTTTGGAGTGAGAGCTGCTTTCCATGGACCTGAAAGTGGAGACCAGCCTGGATGGTACCATCAATGGTGCAGTGCAGTTGTCTATTGAAAACCTTGTTTAGTTCAGTCAAACTGTCAGCAACCAGATCAACCCCAGTGGCCACTATCAGTATCACACTGTGCACAAGGATTCTGGGTTGTACAAAGAGCTGCTGCGTAAGTTACTTTTGGCCAAGGTGGGAGACTGCATGGAAGACTCTGGGGTCAATCCCTTGAGACACAACAACAGCAACATTTCTTATGCTGTGGCAATATGTGGCATGCTCCTGGATTCATTCCATGCCAAAGAAGGTGAACAAAAGGGAGACGACATGGAGATGCTGGCATGGCCTAATGCAGATATCAAGAAGCAGATCTGAATGGACAGTTACACCGGTTACTGCAATGCTGTGTCTGACCTTCACTCTGAGTCTGAGATGGACATGAGTGTTAAGGCTGAGATGGGTCTGGGTGACAGAAAAGGAAGCAGTGGCTCTACTGAAGAATGGTATGACCAGGATAAGCCTGAAGTGTCCCTCCTCTTCGAGTTTCTGCAGATTCTTAATGCCTGCTTTGGGTCATTTGCCCATGGTGACAATGATGTCAGCAATGCCATTTGCTCTCAGGTTGCTTTGTTTCTTGCTTATGAACAAGAGATGTCTCTACAAAAACAGCAATACCCATTTGGCTTCTGCTTTATGGTGGTGTTGGCATTTGCATGGGACTATGGGTTTGGGGAAGAAGAGTTATCCAGACCATGGGGAAGGATCTGACACCAACCACACCCTCCTGTGGTTTCAGTATTGAACTGGCATCTGTCTTCACTGTGGTTATCACATCAAACACTGGCCTTTAGCATCAGCACAACACATTGTAAAGTAGGGTCTGTTGTGTGTTAGCTGGCTCTGGTCAAAGAAGGCTGTTGATGGGCCAGTAATAGGGTTCTGAAACTTTTTTGTGGCCTGGTTTGTCACAGTCACCATTTCTGAGGTTATCAGTGCCGCTATCAGGGCAGTATTCAAGTACATCATCCTGCCAGTGTGAAGCTGGGATCAAAAGTTGTGTCAGTATCTGGGACCATTGTACACACTCCTGTTCCTGAAAGAATGCTCACAGTGTTGCTAAAGACAGACAAGGGTTTTAAAGTTCAGGAGCTGTAGGAAGGAAGTGTAATTTACACTTTAATTGCTTTTGCACTAAATATGACTTATCTCAAAATTAGCTATGTAAAATAGCCAGGTTTCCATTGATCCATTCTAACATCCCTTTTCTCCTGGGCTATGAATTCCTGCCCATATTTCTCTACTTTTGTATCAATTCCATTATGAATAATGTTGTCTATGACATAACTTGTGTGGGTTCTTTTCAAACAGCCAGGCAGAGCCATCTGATGGCATAGACTACTTTGTTGGCCTCACCAGCTTCTTCCCCAACACACACAGGGATTTAACAAACACGTAACTGAAGCTTCCTCCTTAGTCTCTATAGAAATAGTTGTGGCACTCTGCTACCTGTCACTAGTGGCAGGTTCTGTTGACATGTGACAACTTCTTAGAGGGCCGAGAATCTTTGGCACAGTGAAAATATAAGTTTGTAGTAACTTCTTTGCAAACAGCTCGTGGACATGTTGCTAAGAAGTAGGAAGACAAAGCCTCCAGGTGGTTGAGGTTGTTCTGTTGAGATTTCTGGCAGTGTGGGATGGGTGAATGAAGTGGAATGTGAACTTTGGGCAAATTCAATGGGACAGCCTTCTATGTTCATCTGTCTAGCTCTTAACTGAATAAAAAAACCTACAGAGTTTAGAAAGAAAAACAAAAGAAGAATAAAGTCTTAACACTAGATTGTATAGCTTGAGATCCCAAAAAGAGACCTCCTATACATGGTAAGCATGCCATGTCAGCTTTCACAATGTTAAGAGAAAGACACTGGAAGCAAGGAACACTGACTGAGTATCTAAGACATACATGTTTAAAATTATCTCTACGTTATATGTAAGGTCACTAAGGTGCAGTCAGAGCAAGCAACTCCCCCAAGTAAATTCCCGAGTCTCATTTTGAGACAAACAGGATGGTTGTGGAGTCCATGTTGCCTGTCTTTCCATCAGTACTCAGGATGCTTTAAAAAGTCAATTGAAGCCAGACTTTTTTTTTCATTTCTTTAGTTCCAAACCAAAGAGTATAAGCTTCATTTCTCTGAAAAAGAAATTTGGGGAAAAAAGGGGGGGTGGAGATTATATATGTTCCCAGATACTGGAGAATTAGAGTTACATACCACATAGAACGAAGCAAGAAAATTCTATGCCAAACAAATTAATCTTTTAAATTACAGTAATTTGCATTTTGAAATTTACAGGAAAAAAAGTTTGCAGTGACAGTTAGCTCCTAGGAGGCAGATTCTTGGGAAGATTCATATTACTGTGGCAGGTACAGGATAAAATAAGTTTTCCAGTGGTTTCTCAAAACACAAGAATGACTTACGCTGTCAATGTAACCATGATTACCCCCATTAGTGAAATGTAAAAACCCAGCTCAATTAAATTACTTATGCTATTTTTTTCCTTTCCCTATGAATATATTTTGACATTCAAGTACATCTTCAGAAACTAACGGAAACCAAAGCAGCTACAATTTATTCTGCTTCTAATTGTGGCTAAATGATGATGCGACTCGTCCATAAACAGATAGCTGAGTTTCATATCCTAGTTTACAGAGGGATTGTGATGCCATGGCTTGAAATAATGAAGCAGGGTATGGAAGGGGGATGCAGATTTGTTATTTCACAAATGCTTCATAACTTGAGTTTGATTTAATGTTTTGGCTGAATGCTGTTATCATAGAGGAGTTCAGTAAAATACATTTTTAAAATGTAAACTGTAAGGGAATATAACATTTCATCTCACTTAAGAGGCTGTGATTATTAACAGTCACGTAGCAAGCAGAGACTTGAATAGGGAATGGGGATGATTTTTACGTTATTACACATCCACTCATTCATAATGGAACTAATTAAATCAGAAGGTTTGATTATGAGAACAAGCACTAAATCCATACTAGATGGTGAAAATTTATTTTAATGTATTTGCCTAATGTGTAACTTAAATTACTCTTTACTGGCTTGCATGAATATCCTTCAATGTAGCTTTGCAAATATAGCAGGCAATACAAGGGATGTTGCTACTCTCAATTATATTACTAACGAACAGACCACACATTATCACCAATCATATGTCTACAGTTACACTGCTAATTACATACATGCTTCATGTAATTCTTTGAGGAAATAACCATTGAACTATATTCTCTCTGCCTCTTATAAAAGATAAGAGTGAGGTACAATGTTGGAATGCTACGGTATAAGCTACAGTGCTCACGCCACTCTCTTACTAGATTTAGGGCATCTAAGGAAGTTGGAGTGGTCCCTTGGATCTCAATTAAGCTGAGAAAATGAAGAAAGTGAGCTGCCACATGTGGTACAGACCAAGTATGTGGTGTAGTTTTGTTTTCCATCAATTTACTTTTCTAAAAAATATTCCAGGCTATGCATCGGATCTATTCCACTGAGTTAATTCACTTGGGAGCATCGTGAAGGCGTGCCCTAATTGCTTCCCATAAGCACTGTTTCTTAAAGACACACACACACATCTCAGCAACATGATGCTAGCGACCAAACTTGGAACACACACACCTTCGACAAGAACACACAAATCACACCATTTTATATGATAGAAAGAGACAGGTTGCAAACTACTAGCTGAAACCAAGTGTATTTTTCACACCAGAGTTTTGTACTTTATGGAAATCATACTTGATAAAACAGAAGAAGCTTAAGCTTTATATTCACATGCTAAAATCCCAGTTTGTATGCAGTCCTACTGGCTGTATGTAGGGGTTTAGCAAAGAAACTAGTTAATATCTATCATCTATAGACAGTTCAGCATAATTTATTTTCAAATATAATACTGTTTTGACATTTTAAGGGATAGTTTGTAGCTTCTCCTCAATTAAATATACACTTCTTCCAATTTTTTTACATATGTTCAATATGTAACAATTTTATTTGTATGTTCATACACACAAACACACATACACATCTTCTCTTGTTAACCATTGGATGATAACAAATAAAACGTATTTTTTTATGGCTAGTACTCATGGACTTATTCAGAAACTTTAATGAAGGAGCTCTCTTTAGAAAGAAATAGGTAGTCAGAATGTAGGCCATTATCCCACTTAGATTCTCAGAAACCATGTGAATTATTACAGAATGTAAGCCACCAAGATAAAAATATTGAAGGGATTGATCTGTAAAGCTAAGTCTATAAACATAATGAGCCTAGGAACAAGACTAAATCTGAAGTGTGCAAATGAATGGGTTGCTCTGGAAAATGTGGCACACTGGAACAAAGATCTGAGTTTCTTGACTGCTGACAGTCAGTTTAGAAAATATCCATTTTAAAATGAATTTTCCATGCTCAGTCTTTGTAAAAAACAGTGCTTTATGGCATTGGGAAAATTTTATAGACAAAACATACTCATGATAGAAGGTCATATTGCTTCCAGTGCTATAAAACTGTTCATTCCTGAGAATGTTCTAGAAATTGTAGCCAATACTGTCTCTTTTTCAAAGCACATTAATTATAAAAGTAAACTTGAGGAGAAAACACTTTTTGCTGACTATTATGAATTCAAACCAAAACAATAATACTTTCCATTTTCTGTTAGAAAGTCTGTCCCCAGATGTGGAAAATAGGAGCAATAATAATGTTCTATGATATTCTCCAATGTTTCAGTTCACCTTAAGTAAATCAACAACTTATTATATATTGTATACGATCCACTATAGTATACGCTAGTATACTACAGTATAGTGAATACTATATACTATGTAAACAAGGAACTATGTATTCGAGTACTACCATTTCAAGGATCTAGGCAGAATGTTTGTAAAGCTCAAAATTTAAACATTAAGACATTTCTATGGGGAAGGTTTTGCTTGTTAACTTTGTTTTTGGGGCCTTCCTACCCTTCTTCATATACAACATGAATGGGAAGTTTAGGACTCCTAGGCCAAAAAGATGACTCTATGGGTAAGGACATTTGTCACCAAGACTGAAGACCTGAAGTATAATCCTGGACACATATGTTGGAAGGAGATAGCTAACTTTTACAAGTTATTCTTTGACCCCTCTATCTATGCATTTATATACTCATGCTCTCTCTCTATCTCTCTCTCTCTCACATACACACACACACACACTCACACACACACACACATACACACACACACATACACACAGACATGCAATCCAAAGTTAAACAAGAAGTAAACAAGATTAATATTTATTGTCTTACAGGAATTCAGTTTAGCATTTACTTTCTCAGTATTGCCTGTTTGAAACAGACCCTATCATATTCCTCATTTGCTTTCCTCTCCCATGTCGTAACTTGCATGGATCACCACTTCCTCACATCAATAAGCATCAAACCAGCATACATCCTATAGCCTATTATGAGATTATAAGATAACACAACAATTGAAATCAGCCTTGTAATGTATCACCATTTTCCCGTGTTTTCTAAAATAAAACAGTCCCTGGTCCTAGGGAACTCAAAGGATAATACCCATGGACCTTAGTAAAGGCATGATCCTATTTGATGCCAATCCTATCCCCTCCCTTCCTCTCTCCCTCTCCTTTATTTTCTATTGGATGGATGCTTTGCTTTCAATTTCCCACCAACATCTCCGATTTCTCAGAAATCAGGACATTTTACCTAATCCATACATTTTAATTTGATTTCATATGGCCTAGCACACATGAAAGGAACCTCCCTCCTGATTGGGAATCACTAGACTTTATGAATACTCTTAAGTGAGACACTTCAAGACCAAGTAATTAAAACTGAAATCATAAATGTGTAAATCATGGCAGATTGTACCTGATGATCAGATTCTGCACTCTTGCTTCAGTCATCTCATGAGAAAAAAATAAAGATTTTGTTGGTTTCAACAAATTTCATTAAGTCAAAGTTCTAGGAAGATTTTACAAGTTCTTTTTCCATTCAGTTCAAAATAACAACTAATCCATGCATAACAATTTAAAATGTAAGTATTATGATATATAAAAATACTATTCTCATTTTAGCTTTTTATTAACTTCTTTGTGGAAGAAGACCCAGCTTTTTAGAACTACTAATACCAGGTCTTTAGAATTATTTTTTACTGGCATAATATCATTTCTACCTCTTTATATTTTATTACATGTTACCTGTTTATGAAGTACATAATATTTTTAAGTATGGCACACACACATGCCTTTAATCCCAGTACTCAGAAGGCAGAGGCAGGTAAACTGAAACTCAGAGATGAATCCAAGTTCAGCCTCCTCTACATAGGTAGATCCAGACCAAATAGAGCTGTATAATAAGACCTGGTCTCAAAATAATTATAATTGTCCATATTCATGGCATACAAAGCAACATATTGGCACATGTACAACATTCTGTGGCAAAATCATGACAGTTAACAGATCTATAATCTCAAATATTTATTTGTGTTAGAAGTAATAGTTACAAATCCTTCTAGTTCTTCTGAAATGTACTGTAACTCATTGTAAGCCACAGTTACTTTGTTTTGTACAACAGCAGGATGTAGCTTTTCTTTCATACCTCATGCAAAATCAGTTCACCATGGCTTCCCTTGCTTGCTGTCTGTTGGTGCTCCCTGCCTCCAAGAATCACTCTAGCACTGTCTACTCCTCAAAGGCCAACATTAGCTTCAATATTTCAGTGAAAAGATGTGCTGACTTCTTTGGTGTGCCTGGCTCATTTTACAATTCTATGTACAATGGATAAAAACTGTCAAATCCAAATACTTCGGGGTATATGTAGCCAAAAAGAACACTATATTTAAAAGGCAAGTCATCAATGAAAAAGAAATGCTACAAAAAAATAAAACAGAAACGGAAACAAACAAACAAACAAACAAAAAACCATACCACAGGGACCAAGGGGCAGCCTTCCAGTTTCCATCTGTAGCCGGGGAGCTAATCCTGTACTACAGGGCTTCATACCCAAATAGTGCAGGGAGAGAGCTAGCCTTCCAGGAGTGTGGACAAGCCCGTGAGTGGAGGTAAGACCAGCACTTCTGCTCAGAGGGACTCACCCTGAACCCTCAGGACAAAGGGACCGAGGAACAGCTTGGGGCAGGAGCTTTCTGGTTTCTGCCTGCAGCCTGTGCAACAGGGCTCCATACCCAAATAGTGCAGGGAAAGAGCTAGCCTCTCAGTGGTGTGGACAAGCCTTGGAGCAAGGGAAAGAGCTAACCTCTCAGTGGTGTGGACAAGCCTGGGAGCAAGAGTAAGACCAGCACTTCTGCTCAGAGGGATCCCTCTGGGAACCCTCAGGACAAAGGGACCCTCAGCCTGGGACAGGAGCTATCCAGTTCCCACCTGTGCCCTGTGCCACAGGGCTCCATACCCAAATAGCACAGGGAGAGAGCTAGCATCCAAGGAGTGTGGACAGAACTGTGCACATAGGTAAGACCAACACCTCTGCTCAAAGGGACCTGCCTGGAACCCTCAGGACACAGTGACCTAGGGGTGGTCTTCCAGTTTCCTTCTGCAGCCAGGGAGCTGATCCTGTGACACAAGGCTTCATATACAATAGTGCTAAGAAAGAGCTGGGCTGACAGGAGTGCCAACACACCTTCAAGCACAGGCAAGACCGCCACTTCTGTTCAAATTCCTGGTTCAAAAGAGACCCTAGCAGACACATCAGGACATAGGAACCAAAGAAGAGTTGGGGACAGGATCCTTCTGGTTTCTGTCTGTACCCCAGAGATGACCCTGGACCACAGCTCTCCAAACCCAAATTCCTCTCAGAGAGAGCTGGTCTCCAAGGAGTACTGACACAGAGGCTTGCAGGAGGGACAAGCCACAGTGAGAGAGAGATGGCAAAAGGCAAGGGCAAGAACATAAGCAACAGAAACCAAGGCTACCTGGCATCATCAGAACCCAGTTCTCCCACCACAGTGAGTCCAGGATACCCCAATGCACCAGAAAAGCAAGACTCAGATTTAAAATCACATCTCATCATGATGATAGACTTTAAGAAAGAAATAAATAACTTTCTTAAAGAAATATAAGAGAACACAGGCAAACAACTAGAAGCCATTAAAGAGGAAGCAAAAAATCCCTTAAAGAATTACAGACAATCAAACAAGCAAAGGAAATGAACAAAACCATCTAGGATCTAAAAATGGAAATACAAACAATAAAGAAATCACAAAGGGAGACAACCTTGGAGATAGAAAATCTAGGAAAGAGACCAGGATTCATAGATACAAGCATCACCAACAGAATACAAGAGACAGAAGAGAGAATCTCAGGTGCAGAAGATACCATAGAAAACAGTGACACAAAAGTCAAAGAAAATGCAAAATGCAAAAAGCCCCTAAACCAAAACATCCAGGAAATCCAGGACACAATGACATGACCAAACCTAAGGATAATAAGTGTAGCAGAGAGTGAAGATTCCCAACTTAAAGGGCCAGTAATATCTTCAAAAAGATTACAGAAGAAAACTTCCCTAACCTAAAGAAAGAGATGAACATAAACATTCAAGAAGCCTACAGATCTCCAAATAGATTGGACCAGAAAAGAAATTCCTCACATCACATAATAGACAAAATGCCAAGTGCACAAAACAAGAAAAGAATAATAAAAGCAGTAAGGGAAAAAGGTCAAGTAACATATAAAGGTAGACCTATCAGAATTACACCAGACTTCTCATCAGAGACCATGAAAGCTGGGCAGATCTCATACAGACACTAAGAGAACATAACTGCCAGCCTAGGCTGCTATACCCAGCAAAACTCTCAATTACCATAGATGACAAAACCAAGATATTCTATGACAAAACCAAATTTACATGATATCTTTCCACAAACCCAGCCCTACAAAGGATAATAGATGGAAAATGCCAACACAAGGAGGGAAACTACACCCTACAAAAAGCAAGAAAGTTATCTTTCAACAAATCCAAAGGAAGATACCCACACAAACATAAAAATAACATCAAAAATAACAGGTAGCAGCAATCACAATTACTTAATAACTCTTAACATCAATGTACTCAATTCCCCAATAAAAACTCCTACAGCTGATAAGCAACTTCAGCAAAGAGGCCGAATATAAAATTAACTCAATCAAATCAGTAGCCTTCCTATACTGGAAGAATAATCAGGCTGAGAAAGAAATTAAGAAAATGACACCCTTCACAATTGTCACAAACAATATAAAGTATCTTGGTGTGACTGTAATTAAATAAGTGAAAGATCTGTATGACAAGAACTTCAAGTCTCTGAAGAAAGAAATCAAAGAAGACCTCAGAAGATGGAAAGATCTCCCAAACTCATGGATCGGCAGGATTAAAATAGTAAAAATGACCATCCTGGTAAAAGCAATCTACAGATTCAATGCAATCCCCATCAAAATTCCAACTCAATTCTTCATAGACTTAGAAAGATCAATTCTCAAATTCCTTTGGAATAACAAAAAACCTAGGATAGCAAAAACTATTCTCAAAAATAAGAGAACTTCTGGGGGAATCAGCCTCCCTGACCTCAAACTGTACTACAGAGCAGTAGTGATAAAAAACTGCATGGTATTGGTACAGTGACAAGCAGGTAGATCAATGGACTAGAATTGAAGACCCAGAATTGAAGTTCCAGAAATGAACCCACACACTTGATCTTTGACAAAGGAGCTAAAACCATCCAATGGAAAAAAGACAGCATTTTTTAGCAAATGGTGCTGGTTCAACTGGTGGTCAACATGTAGAAGATTGTGAATTAATCCATTTCTATCTCCCTGTACAAAGCTCAAATCCAAGTGGATCAAGGACCTCCACATAAAACCAGATACACTGAATCTAACAGAAGAGAAAGTCGGGAAATATCTCAAACACATGGACACAGGGGAAAAGTTTCTGAACAAAACACCAATGGTTTGTGTACTAAGATCAAGAATGACAAATGGGACCTCATAAAATCGCAAAGCTTCTGTAAGGCAAAGGACACCATCAATAGGACAAAACAGCAACCAACAGATTGAGAAAACACCTTTACTAATCCTACATCTGATAGAGGGCTAATATCTAATATATACAAAGAACTCAAGAAGTTAGACTCCAGAGAACCAAATAACCCTTTCAAAAAATGGAGAGCAGAGCTAAACAGAGACTTCTCAACTGAGGAAACTCGAAGGGCTGAGAAGCACCTAAAGAAATGTTCAACATCCTTAGTCCTAAGGGAAATGCAAATCAAAACAACCCTGAGATTCCATCTCATACCAGTCAGAATGGCTAAGATCAAAAACTCAGGTGACAGCAGATGCTGGTGAGGATGTGGAGAAACAGGAACACTCTTCCATTGCTGGTGGGAATGCAAGCTGGTACAACCTCTCTGGAAATCAGTTTGGCAGATCCTCAGAAAAATGAACATAATACTACCTGAAGACGCAGCTATTCCACTCCTGGGCATATACTCAGAAGATGTTCCAACGTGTAATAAGGACACATACTCCACTATATTCACATCAGCCATATTTATAATAACCAGAAGCTGGAAACAACCCAGATGTCCCTCAACAGTGGAATGGATACAGAAAATGTGGTATATTTACATAATGGAATACTACTCAGCTATTAAAAACAACGACTTCATGAAATTCGCAAGCAAATAGATGGAACTTGAAAATTTCATTGTGAGTGAGGTAATTCAGTCACCAAAAAAAACAAACACAGTATGTACTGATAAGTAGATATTAGCTCAAAAGTTTGGAATACCCATGATTCAATTCTCAGTCTATATGAAGCCTAAGAAGAAGGAAGACCAAAATGGGTATTCTTCAGTGTTTCTTAGAAGGGTGAAAAAAATCCTCACAGGAGGAAATATTGAGACAAAGTGTGGAGTCATCAAGGAAAGGCCATCCAGAGACTGCCCCACCTCGGGATACACCCCATATATAGCCACCAACTCTGGACGCTATTGTGGATGCTGGGAAGTTCTTGCTGATGGAAGCATGACAAGCTGTCTCCAGAGAGGCTCAGGCAGAACCTGACAAATACAGAGGCAGATGCTCATAGCGAATCATTGGACTGAGTGTGGGGTCCCAGATGGGGGAGTTAGAGAAAGGACTAAAGGAGCTGAGGGGGTTTGTATCCCCATGGAGGAAACAACAATGTCAACTGGCAAGACCCCCCGGAGCACCCGGAGACTGGACCACCAACCAAAAAATACACATGGAAGGACCCATGGTGTTGACCACATATGTGGCAGAGGAGGGCCTTGCTGGCTATCAGTGGGAGGAGAGGCCCTTGGGCCTGAGGGTGTTAGATGCCCCAATGTAGGGGAGTGCTAGGGAAGGAAGATGGGAGTGGGTGGGTGGGTGGGGAACAGCCTTAAAGAGGCAGGGTGAGGGGGATAGGACAGGGGGGTTCCAAAGGAGAAAACATTTGACATATAAATAAAGCAAACATCCAAAAATAAAATAAAACACACCGAATAAAAAACACTAGAAAGAATTTCTACATTTTTGCCATGATTTTTCTAACCTCGACAGTTGATTATATAGTTCTTTTATACTTCAAAAAGCTATTTAAAATATCAGCAATTTGTATAAGATCGGTGTCTGAGGATGGGCATGAAAACACTGATTTTATTTACACTATAGCAGTGATAACCCAGTGTACAACTTTGATGCAGAGTAACTGGTCAGAGACTTTATTATAACTTAAATGACAACACACAAGCCATGGGCTGCTCCCACTTACCAGCTGATTCCATGATGAGATTGTTTGGCACGGAATCCCAATCAGTCACATGCCAACATCAGCCTGAAC
This sequence comes from Rhynchomys soricoides, assembly GCA_019843965.1. NCBI lineage: Eukaryota > Metazoa > Chordata > Mammalia > Rodentia > Muridae > Rhynchomys > Rhynchomys soricoides. Next base: position 18,109,734 of record JADRCH010000031.1, on the reverse strand, counting down.
CATCATGAAATACTACTGTCGTTTTGTTATTAGCAAAACTGGATGTATGATGTCCCTTAGTGTTGACATTATGTTAGTACATTATAAAAATAGATACTTATAAAACATAGCTACATAATCACTAGATCATGAAGGATTTCTCTGTGTGTGTGTGTTGGGTTTTCGTTTTTCATATTATAATGTTTTCTGATGACGATTAAGTGAAGCTAGACTACCCCTTCCTTCTTCTCTTCCTCCTCCTCCTCCTCCTCCTCTTTCTTCTTCTTCCTCTTCCTCTTCTTCCCTGTTGCTATTCCTCTTCCTCTTCTTCTTCTTGTTCCTCCTCCTCCCCATGATCCTCCTTCTCTTCTGTCGTCTTTGTCCTCCTCCTTCATTTTCTCTTTTCTTCCTTCCTTCCTTCCTTTCTTCCTTCCTCTTTCCTTCCTTCCTTTCTTCCTTCCTTCCTTCCTTTCTTCTTCCTCCTTTTCCCCCTATTCCTTTTCCTTTTCTCCCTCCATCCCCCTCTTTCATTTCATAATTTCAACTTTCTTGTTGCATTCAATACTTCAGTAGGTTTTTTCATTTTTTTATTGAAAATAAATTTATTTCTCACACAATATATCCTGATTATAATCTCCCATCTCTCTACTTTATTTAGTTTCTCCATACCTCCACTGCCCCCTTGATCCACTCCCTTTCTGTCTTTCATTAGGAAAGAACAGGTTTCTACGACACAGCTCCCAAATACAACAAAATAAAATACAATAGCATGAAGCAAAAGCTATCACACTGAAGTTGAACATGCCAACCCAAGTGGAGGAAAAGTCCCAAGAGCAGGCACAAGAGTCAGAGACCCACTTGTTTTCATAATCTGGAGTCCCATAAAAATACTAAGCTTCACACACACACACACACACACACACACACACACACACACACACTTGGTCTCATGGTACCCTCGTCCCTTTCCTCTACTCATTCTGTCTCCTTTTCTCTGTGATTTCATGAGCTCTGATCGAAGGGCTTTGATAGATCTCTAATTTTAGGCTCTTTCTCTGCACAATGTCTGTCTGTGGGTCTGTGCATCTGTTCCCACCTTGTGCTGCCAGAAGCCTGTGTAGTGATGACTTGATAAGGCATTGGCCTGTGAGCTTAGCAGAACATCATTAGGAATCAAGTGGCTGGCTGCAGTATCACATACCTTTAATTCCAGCACTAGGAATGCAAAGGCAGTTGGATCTTTGATTTCAAGATCAGCCTAGTCTACATAGTGAGTTCTAGGACAGGCAAGGATACAAACAGATACTGCCCCCAAAACAAAAATCCAACACATCAAAGAAAAATACTCCCTTTTAATAGAGTTCACCTACACCTTCACCTGTATGTGAAGCAGATTGTAAGATTGTATTTTCCAGGATAGTGGGAGAAATAACTGATATTTCACTCCTCAATAAATGATATGGCACCACTGAAAGTCTTGACAGAGTTAAACTTATGCTGTGTTAGAACATGCATGTTTTCCTGGAAGCCTCTTGCACTTTTCTTTTCTTTTCTTTTCTTTTCTTTTCTTCTTTTTTTTTTTTTTTTTCGAGACAGGGTTTCTCTGTGTAGCCCTGGCTATCCTGGAACTCACTTTTCTTATAAAAATGGCAGGTGTTAAGATATTAGTTTCAGTATTGCATAAAGAAAAGAAATGTATGTTTTGCAGAAACATATCAAGAGAGTGTAAGCAAAATCATTAATGATGTTCTGTTGTGAATGAATGGCCTTATACATTAGAGGAAAAATAATTTTTAAATGTTGATTTTCATATACTAAAAAATTCCTGACATCATTTTCTTTAGAGTGACAGAAAATTGTTAAGAAATAACATTATTTGCATTAGAAAGAATGATATGAATTCTTAAGGGTAGTGCCATTTCTCAGAAATTAGCATCAAATTCAGTAAACAAAAAGTGATCTGACATTTCTGACTCTGAAAAATGCTCAAACTTAAGTGTATGCAAAGGTTTCTCTAAATCATCACTGGTATTTGTGGATGATGACGTTAGGACTGTATTGTGTTTGTTTGGGGGGTGTTTTTCTGTTTTGTTTTTGTTCTTTGTTTTTTAATTTACTGGCTGTATTTTCCTCTCAGAGACTGATTGTAACACTTACATTCCCCTTTTCATTGTTCCTCTAATAAAGTCACCTAACATACAGAATAGCTGCAGAAAGAGCCTCTCAGAGGACAGCCATGCTAGGCTCCTGTCTGCAAGCACAACATAGCATCACTAATAGTGTCAGGGATTGGCACCTAAGAGCATCCGTTATCAACTTGTGGGTCACAACCTCCATATGGGGGGCTCACATATCATGTATCCTGCATGTCAGCTGTTTACATTACGGTTTGTAGCAATAGCACAATTACAGTTATGAAGCAGCAATGAAATTCATTTATGGTTGGGGTCACCACAACATGAGCAGCTGTATTACAGGATGGCAGGATTGGGAGGGCTGAGAACTGCTATTTACAGCATTGTTTCTGTAGAAGCATGTTAGAGAACAATCCTGCTCCCATTCTGAGTTCTATGTGAAACTCAAAAAGTGAAATAGTTCTTGGTATGCCATGAGAATGTCAAACAGTAGTATTGCTTTCAATCCGCTTTCTGTTCTTCTTTTCTGTTTCTTCTATTTCATTTTGTTTGCACTTCTTGGATATTTGCAACTAAGAAGACATTCTAGATACTGAAGATGACTCAGTTGCTGAATGCCTGCCATGCAAGCATGAGAATATGAGTTTGAATTTCTACCTGGGTGCTGTGGCAAATGTCTGCAATCCCAGTCTGTGTAGGAGCAGGAGTCCTGGATCGAGGTAAACAGCCAGTCTAGCCAAGCAGGGAGCTGTGGACTTAGGATTTTTCTATAAAACATAAGGTGGAAAGTAATATGGGGAGATATTCAAAGCTGTCTTCTAGACTCAACACACGTGCACACACACGCACACACACACACATGCACACACACACACGCACACACACACGCACACACACGCACACACACGCACACGCACACGCACACACACTCACACACAGGCACACACACGCGCGCACACACACGCACGCACACACATGCACACACACACGCACACACGCACACACACGCACACACACGCACACGCACGCACATGCACACACACACGCACACGTGATTTATATTCTCTGGTAAATTGTCTTCAATTGAAGAGATGCTTGACGTAACAAATTAATACACTTGATTACACTAAAGTTAAAAGTTTTATCTCTTCAAGAGGCTTTTCACTAATAACAAAGTGTGTGAAAAGACATGTCACAAGCTGGAAGAAAACAATTTACATGTCGTGTGTCACATAAAGGATGCATATAAAAATACCCAAAGACACTCTAAATACCAAAACAAGGAAAGAACTCCATAGAAAGGGCAAAATATCTGAATAGATACTTTAATTATGATTTTCAAGTGATAAAAAAATAAAAGTAAGATTCTCAACACTGAAACCAAAGACTAGTGCAATGAAAATACAAACTTGAATAACCAAACTTAAAATAATAATTATGTCAACCATGGACAATGATGTGGAGGAAATGAAATTCTAAAAATTGGTATGATACAAAAGCCTCCAAATGTTGTGGAAGACAAATATTCTCCACAGATCCAGGGCAGAGCAGGTGCAGGAATTACTTGTAAACAAAATTATAGGCTGTAACATTTGTCTCTCACTGCCTACTATGATATACACTAAAACTTTAAACCTGTTTTCCAAATTTCATTTAATCTAGGTACAAAGGAATGGCATTTTATCAATAGCTACAAAAGTATGTAAACTATCAATCTGCTTAATTTTTTCCCGTGTGTGTGTGTCTGCGCGTGTGTGGAGGCCAGAGAAGAAACTTTGGTGTCATTTTTTTTTTGGGGGGGGTGTCATTTTCAAATGCACCATCCACCTTCAAGACCGGGGCTTTCATTTGCTTAGAAATCATCAGTTGGATTAAATTAGCTGGCCAGTAAAGGTCAGGGATCCTCCTGTCTCTGCCTGCCCAGCATCATTAGAATATCCCATGCCAGCCATTTTTTAATGTGGGTTCTGGAGATTGAACTCTAGTCTTCCTGCTTGCACAGAAAGCACATTCATGGCTGAAACAGCCCAGGAGTGTTTGTCTTCAGTGCTCACTGTAGTCTTTACTGTTAGCTTTACACTCAGTGACTAAAAAATGAAATGATGTTTTGTCTCTTGCGAAGGTGAGGAGGTAATGATTAAGTTTCTCTCTCAGCACTCTACATTTTTCATTCCAGGGTTGGATATCTACTGTTTCTCTTCCTCCACATCAAACACAGGCTGTCTCTTTGCCTGATATCTAAATGTTATCCAGTACCTTGAGAGTCTCGCGTTATTGATCCAGTCTTTTCCCCATTGCTCAGCCAGTATGGATACGCTATCTTATTCTAGTATTAACTTAGCTATTAATGGGTTTGGGAGATAAACCTTGGACTTTTATAAAGAGCAAAAACTAATGTAAATAGACATAGAAAATATTTCTTTTTATTTTTCTCTTATTAAAAAATATTTTTATACAGTTTATTCTAACTACAGTTTACCCTCCCCAATCTCCTCCCAGTTCCTTCTCCTCTCCACTCCCATCCAGATATACAGCTTTTCTGCCTCTTGTTAGAAAAGAAGTAGACATCTAAGGAATGGTCTTAAAAGTAAATAAGAAAGAACAAAACCAACTGGAATGGTACAAAACAAACAAGCAAATTGAAGAAAAATATCTAAAGAAAAGGCATGAGAAATACAGACAGACAGAGACACACACATTTACATACACAGGAATCCCACACAAACATGAAACTGGAAGCCACAATATATACACCTAGGATATATAAGATAAACAAAAATAGTAAAAAGCAAACACAGACACGGGTATACACACACACACACACACCCTGACACAACATTATGCAAAGAACATCCAAAGGTACTGCTGACTTCATTTTCTGTTGGCCATCTACTGTTGAGCAAGAGAACTTCCCTTAGAAGTTGCTTCCACAGCTTCTACATTAGTTGTCTCCTTTGGAGAAAACTAATTTTTCCTTTGCAAGTGGTTATTAATTATAGGTAGTTTCTGGTTTAGAGATGGGTGTTTGAGTTTATTTCTCCTGTCAGGACTAGGATTACATCTGCTGCAAATGTGTGTAGGCCCTGTGTATGCTTCTGTACTCTTTGTAAGTTCATTTGTGTGTCAGTCCTGTTGTGTTTAGAAGGCCTTGTTTTCTGAGTGTTCTTCCTTCCGCTGGCTCTTACAGTCTTTCTGCCTTCGTTTTCTAAGTGTTCCCTGAGCCCTGAGGGGAGGGATTTGAGGGAAGCATCCCGTTAGGCTCCAAGGTCTCTCACTCTGTATATTGTCTGTCTTTTGGTCTCTACATTTGTCCCCAGCTGAAAGAGGAACAAGGCACTGGTCTATAAGTGTAGAAAGATGTCATTAGGAGCTATTTTATGGCTATGTTACTTCATCAGAACACAGTATTGTTTTCCCCCTTGGACCCTCTTCTATCTAGTCTCATATTCTTAGCCAAAGTTGCAGTGTTGGATATGGGTTCCATTCCATGGGGTGTGCCTTAAGTCTAATCAGATGGTGATTGGTTATTCCCACAAACATTGTGCACCATTACAGGAGCTAAATTGAAGACTGGTCATTATTGTAGATCAATGGATTTATGGCTAGGTTCATGATTACAGTTCTCCTTTAGTAGGATCCAGAATGTCCTCTAGAACCATAAACATTAGTCCATGGGGTAAAGGTTCTAGGTAGGTAGTACCAGGCCCATTTTCATAGCCAATGTTCCTGAGGTTCCTTGTTCTTTTTTTTTTTTTTTCCAATCTTCTCAGGCAGCGGTGAATCTCAAACTATTATTTTCTTCAAGACAACTGGGACATAACAGTTTTTATGTTTTATTGTCATCAACAATTGAATGCATGATTAAGAGTAAACTCCTAAAATGTCTAGTGTCATTAAGCAAATATATTTTCATTAAGCTCTACTTTGTTCATTGTTAGAAACCTAATGCCTGAACTGAACCCTAGGAGCCCTAAAATTAAGTCTAATGGTTAGCATTTCAAAACTGCAATGGAATAATGCAGGCTGTTAATTTTATGAATATCAACAGCTGATGTATCTCTGTGTTCTTCAGATTCTGAGACAGGTTTCTTCATGCTGAATTTCTGCTGAGGAACTGAAGTAAACTGGTAGAAGTGAAGGACAAGTATGCATCAGATAAATAACTACATCTGAGTGCAGAAAGAGTAAAACGGAAACTGGGTTCTTACTATATATCTATCTACCTCATAATCTAGGACCTTACACCAGTCCTGTTTATTTAACGTTTCACCGCATTCCCATACTGCCAATCAGGGCAGGCTATAAGTGCAGTGTATTTTGGGGAACCCATCATATTACAAATACTGTGCTTCTTACTAATCTTGATCAGTCTGTAATCAGTTGTAATAGTAAGGGTAATTTACGATGGCCATAAGGATGACTATCATTAATTGTCAAGCTACTTAGGAAAGAGTCCCAATGTGGGGTTATCTACATTGGATTGTACATATAAACAAGGAGCGTTGTCACAATTAAGTTAATTGATTTGGGAAGTCCAGCCCAGTATCAATGGCACTATCCCTTAGACAGGAGTCTGAATAGCAAAAGATCAGAGAAACTGAGCTGAACACAAGCATGTAAATGAGTGAGCATGCTCATGTTATTGCTGTCTACTTTTGATTGTGTATGTAACATGACTTCAAACTCTGCTGCTGTGATTTGCACACAAAAGCAAAAAGGACTGCAATTTTAAAATAATCCTTTCTTTCTTAAGCTGCATTTTAGTAGAATATTTTATCATAAGAACAGAAATGAAACTAGGGGAGCCCTCAAAAGAAATAGAGAAAATAGAGAGTTAGAAATAGAAACTTTGAGGTTGGAAGCATAGGTAGATGGACTTTGATAAAGGAGCTAGTAGCCTATAGCATACAGAAGCAATGGATAAGAAAATAGGAATATGAGAAACCCAGCCCAAATAGTACCTTCCACTTAAGGCAAATAAACTCAGTTTCTGAGACTGAGAACTCTATGGTCCTACATTTGGTGAGCTTAAGCTGGTAATTTTTGTGATAATTTTCTACAATAACAGAAATCACACACAGTAAAGCACAGTAGCCAGAATGAATGTGTATGTATTAAAAGTGAATATTTGATGTACCTTAAATTCTTGGACCTGTCACCTTTAAAAGTGAAATTTTAATAAGATATTTTATGAGATGTTTTTGTCAATTCTTTGCTAATTGCACTCAGTGTATCTTGATCATATTTTCCTCATTTCTTTCCTCCTAACTACGCCAATATCCACTCTCCCCTCTCTACTCTACCCAAATTTATTTTCTCTCTCTCTCTTTTTTTTTAAAATAATAATCTACTGAGTTCAACTTGTGCTACATATACACTCATGGGTGTTGAGTTATCCACTGGAGCATGATCAGCCTATCAGGAACCACACCTGTCTTAGAGTTGTATTGCTTTGAAGAGTCACCATGACCAAGGAATCTCTTACAAAGGAAAAGATTTAATTAGGATTGGCTTACAGTTTCAGTGGTTTAGTCCATTATCTACAATGCAGTACACATGACTGCATGCAGGCAGGCATGGTGATGGAGGAGACATCTTGACTTGAAGACTCCCAGGAGACAACTTCACTGGGTACACCTTGAGCTTAAGAGACCTCAAAGCCTACTCCCACAAGGACAAACTTCCTCCAACAAGGCCACACCTACTCCAGCAATTCTACTCCCTATAGGCCTAGCATTCAAACACATTAGTCTATTGAGGACAAACTTATTCAAGCCATCACAACATCTGTGAAGGAAACTTGCTATCTCTTCCAAGGTAGACCTCAATTGCTAGTAGCTACTAAGTTTAGATAGGGTCCTGTAAGTTCCTCCCCACCCCATCCTGAAATGGCAAGTGGCTTTATCTTGTGCAAGTCTTATACAAGCAACCATGGCTACTTCAAAGTTCACCAGGACAGCAGTCCTGTTTTCATTAGAAGACTCTTTAGTTCCAGTGTTCCCTAACTTTTACATCTTACAGTTTTCTGTCTCCTGCCATGATCCTTGAGTCTTGGGTAGAGGGGGCATAGATGTCTCATCTGTTGGTAAAGACCACACTGACATTTATTCTCTACATTTTGATTAGTTGTGAATTTTTGCATTAACAGCCAGGAACTTCAAAAAGATATTTACCAGATGAAAACATAGTGACATAAATTTATAGAAAAGCATGATCCTATATACATTTAGCAAAATAAACCCAGTAGGTTCATCTTTGGGGCCTGGGGGTTCCTCACCCATAAGTTCTTCACCAGATTTACAATGCCATTTACAATGCTATATGCTTTCTCCTATGTAGTAGGTCTTAAATCCAAGCAGAAAACAGTTGGTTGCCCCTATAACATTCACACTGCTAGTACACCCATGGAAATATCTTGCCAAATTGGTGATCTTTATAGTTCACTGGCCCCACAGCTGGGTAAGGGTGTGAATTTTTTTCCCTAAGCAGCCTACATAGTATGCTCTAGTACTATGAAATCAGCCTTTCAGGGAGGAAGCTTTCTAGCTAGTACCTACATGATTTCTTCATATTGTAATACCATGTGTGTGGTTTCTTCACAATATGATCTCACCATTAAGTTCTTGTGGGCAAGCAAAAGTAGTTTCAACCACCCATCTTATGTTAGGGATCTTCAAAAAACAACTTAGAGGGAAATGTCCTTTATCTGGCACTGGGTATTATATTTGACAACAAATGTCTTCTGGGAGGAACATTATACCAGCTGGAAAGCAATTCTAAGTAAATTATCCTGTGTGACTCTATGTGTGCACATGTGAATATTTATGAAGGTTATAAACTAATTAGCTTTACTGTTAGTTTTCTCACTCCTCCTCGTTCTCTTTCTCCTGACCCAACCATCTCCACATCTAAATGTCCTTCCCCTTCACATCAATTTTGGATGACACTAAAAACAATTTGAACATCATTTAACCCAGCTATATGCCAAAAGAACATATAACTGAAGGGATATACATCCTATCACCCAGATAATTTCACACACATAATTTCTGAATTCTTTATAACTATAAGAAAATAGAATACATGCCCATCAATAGATTAATGGATAATGAAAATGTGGGACCGGTATGCAATGGAATTATGCACAGATGTAAAAAAAAAATGAAATTTTCAAGTAAATCCATGGAACTAGAAACTATCATTGTGAGTTAAATAACTCAGAAACAGCAAGGAGGACATTTCATGCTCTCACTCTTTTTGGATCCTAGCATCAAAAGCTTCGATCTGTGTGCTAGAAAGCCTGTAGGATCTAAGGAACTAGAAAACTACCACTGGTAGGAGTGGAAAGATAGAACCTAAGGGAAGAGGAATAGCAGAACACAGAGAATCTAAGTAAATTTGTATTATTGAGTCCAATATGGCTTATAGGAACACACCTGCTTTTAGCTAAGATTTTTCTGTTACTATAACAAACCCAAAAATAGCATTGTTATGCTTACAAAAATTACATAATTCATTACTACCAAGGTCCCTGCTTTCCAATGAAAATTCTCAGGAGTAGCCTGTCATTTCCCACCTTTTAATGGAATAAGTCTATATCACTGGCATTATAAATATTTTAAAGCATGTTTATTAATTCATTGAAACTTTCATACACACATACAATTCATTTTGATGGTATTCACCTTCTTCCAGACTCTACTGGATCCCTCCTTCACATCACACTTACAACTTAATGTTTTCTTTCCTTTTGATTCAGTTTTTATAGCCACTGAGCCAATGTATACCACTCTTTTTTGGATAGAAAAGGAGCAAATCACTGAGGTACTGTGACAGTTTGTATATGCTTGGCCCAGGGAGTAGCACTATTAGAAGGTGTGGCCTTGTTGAAGTAGATGTGTCACTGTGGGTGTGGGCTTTCAGACCCTCATCCTAGTTCCCTGGAAGAAAGTGTTCTACTAGCAGCCTTCAGGTGAAGATACAGAATTCTTAACTCCTCTTGTACCATGACTGCCTAGATGCTGCCCTGTTCCCACCCTGATGATAATGGACTGAACCTCTGAACCTGTAAGCCAGCTCAATTAAATGTTTTCCTTAGAAGAGTTGCCTTGGTCATGGTGTCTGTTCACAGCAGTAAAACCCTAACTAAGACAAGTACAGTCAATTTAACCCTGAAGAAAATCCCCCAGTAGCCATCATCTATCAATGGCTCCTCAGCTGGGCATGAGAGTTCATGACTCTCTGCCCATGTGTATATTGGACTGTTGCCTGCTTTGATCTTATCCAGTCTTAGGCAAGCTATCACAGCAGATATGCATACATGAGAGTATAATCCCCATAATGTGCAGAAGTCACTGGTTGAGCAGTCATCCCTGACCTCCTGTTCTTGCAATCTCTCATCCATGACTTTTCTTGACCATTGTGAGGAAGAGACTATGATATTGATATCACATTTATGGGTTGATTACCCAACAAGCACTTATTCTCTGAATTTTGCTCAGTTGAGAATTTTTGTATTAACAGACAAACTTGGCACAAAGAAGTTTCTCTGATAAAGACTGAGAGTTGTGCTAATCTGAAAATTGACATAAATATTTATCAGACAGTCTAATATTATGCCCGACTTAAAAGCAATACTATGGCCTTAACAGTCATGCGACTTTGGCAAAAGTTTACAGTATGAGGCTTGAGTTTCTGCCTATGAAGCAGGCATTAACTCCAATAAAGAAGTAGTTTGTAACCCCCAGATATCCATACTTTACCAGGTATCTGTGGGCATAGGTTGATAAGCCAGTTATTATTGTGGCCTGAGGGCTTCACACATGGGGAAAGCTGTTGAAGATTTTTATCTTCCACCAGTCTACATGGCACCTTCTCGTACAATGAGAATTGATAAGCATGGAGGAAGTACCCGGGCCAGCCCAGTTGTCTCTCTGTCCCACAGCTGAGTTTTGTAAGTGTCAAGGGACAGGCTTATTGTCAAGCTCTTGTGTGGTACTCAGATCAATGACAATAACATGTTTTGTGTTGGGGGCATCTCTGGGACACCCCATCCCAAACAGCAACATAAAGTAGAATACCATACATCTTTTACTAGACTTTTGACTTGACAACCTATGGCCTCTGAGAGTAATATACACCGTTCAGTAACTTCATATCAATTTTATTTCAGGAAACCAAGGTATTTTCATATGTTTGGATTTTATAGAACCATAAATTTGTTGCCCTAATCAATTCCAATATAACATTTGTTTATGGTACTCAATATTACATTTATTTGATTCATGTGTATTCATAAAAATATCTTTTTAAGGTTATTTTTACTGCTATAGAGTACTCTAAAGTGTAACTATATGAAGTAGGCATATGAGTAGTTTTTTTGTTTGGCTTTTGTTCTTATGTACAAGCTTCTCTGACCACAAATGTGCATTGTCTCTAAGGATGGAGTGGTTTAACAAAACATATACATTTTATTTTATTTTATTTTTACTGGATATTTTATGTATTTACATTTCAAATGTTATCCCCTTTCCTTGTTTCTCCTCCAGAACTTCCCATCCTATCCCCCTCCCACTGCTTCTATGAGTGTGCTGACCCCCATAACTCCCACCTCACTTCCCTGGCATTCCACTACACTGGGAAATAAAGCTTTAACAGTACCAAGGGCCTCTTTTCCCATTGATGTCAGACAATGCCATCCTCTGCTAGATATGTGGCTGGAGCCATGGATCCCTCTGTGATTTGTACCCTTTGGTTGGTAGTTTAGTCCCTAGAAGCTCTGGGGGGTCTGGTTGGTTGATATTGTTGTTCTTTCTATGGGGTTGCAAAACCCTTCAGCTCCTTCAGTCCTTTCTCTAACTCCTCCATTGGAGACCCCCATGCTCAGTCCAATGGTTGGCTGCGAGGATCCGCCTCTGTATTTGATTTTTAACCCATGTATACTCAAGCTTAAAGACTTTCAGAATTCCTACTTCCTCATTCCCTGAACAGTATTTAGATGAAAACCTTACAGAGTAAAATAGCAGAAAATGATACAGCATTGAAAAGTTCTTCATGCTTATTTAATCTTAAGTTAAACTTGATCATTTGAAATTGTTCTTGACATCAGGGAGAGACAAAGTGAACACATTTAAAGCTTTCCCTCTGGTGCTGCATGCATGCATGCTTGCGAGTGTGCATGTGTGTATGCGCAGTTTCAGATGGAGCTTCACTGTGAAACCTTGCATTATCTTACGCTCACTGTGTATATTATTCTGTTTTCAAACATCTTCCTGATTCCCTGGTTCTGGACTTTCTGTCCCTACAACTGGATCAACCCTTTAAAGGAAATGTCTTCCAAAGAGTTTTCAATACTAGAATCTGAAGGTCTGCAGCAATTCCTGAACTCCTCCAAGGCCCCTTCCTATGAGTCAGTGTGAATTCTGTGTCTTCTTTCTTTTTATTTATTTATTTTTCATACTTTATTTACATTTCAAATGTTTCCCCCTTTCCAGATCTCCCTTTTGGAACCTCCCCATTTGCTCCCCACAACCCCTCTGACTATGGGGGTATTCTCCCACCTACCCACCCACCCACTCTCATCTTCCTTCCTTGGCATTCTCCTATACTGGGGAATCTAACACACTCTGGCCCAAGGGCTTCTTCTTCCCCTGATGGCTAACAAGACCCTCCTCTGCTGCATATGTGCCCAACACCATGGGTCCCTCCATGTGTATTCTTTGGTTGGTGATCCAGTCTCCAGGAGTATTGGGGGGTCAGGCCAGTTGCCACTGTTGCTATATCCCTGGGGATGCAAACTTCCTCAGCTCCTTCAGTCCCTTCTCCAAGTCCTCCATCTGGGACCTCACACTTGGCCCTACTGTTGCTGCAAAGTGACTCTTGGGTATTTTGAACTTTTGGGCTAATAACCACTTAACAGTGAGTACATACCATGTTCATTCTTTTGTGACTGCGTTAATTCGCTCAGGATGATATATTCAAGTTCCATCCATTTGTCTGCGAATTTCATGAAGTCATTGTTTTTAATAGCTTAGTAGTATTTCATTGTGTAAATGTACCACATTTTCTGTATCCATTCCTCTGTGGAGGGACATCTGGGTTGTTTCCAGCTTCTGGTTATTATAAATATGGCTGCTATGAACATAGTGGAACATGTATCTTTATTACATATTGGAGCATCTTCTGGGTATATGCCCAGGAGTGGAATAGTTGGGTCCTCAGGTAATATTATGTTCATTTTTCTGAGGGTCAGCCAAACTGATTTCCAGAGAGGTTGTATCAACTTGCATTCCCACCAGCAATGGAGGAGTGTTCCTCTTTCTCCACATCCTCGCCAAAATCTTCTATCTCCTGAGTTTTTGATCTTAGCCATTCTGACGGGTCTCATAACCTCTAAAGAAATAGAAGCAGTCATTAAAGTCTCCCAACCAAAAATAGCCCAGGACCAGATGGGTTCAGTGCAGAATTCTATCATACCTTCAAAGAAGACCTAATACCAATACTCTTCAATCTATTCCACAAAATAGAAACGGAAGGAACACTACCCAATTCATTCTATGAGGCCACAGTTACACTAATACCAAAACCCCACAAAGACCCAACAATAAAATAAAACTTCAGACCAATTTCCCTTATGAATATCGATGCAAAAATACTCAATAACATTCTTGGAAACAGAATCCAAGAACATATCAAAATGATCATTCACCATGATCAAGTAGGCTTCATCCCAGGGATGCAGGAATGGTTCAATACCCAGGAATCCATCAATGTAATCATTGATACATAAATAAACTCAAAGAAAAAAACCACATGCTCATTTCATTAGATGCTGAAAAAGCATTTGACAAAGTTCAACATCCCTTCATGATAAAAGTCTTGCAAAGATCAGGAATTCAAGGAGCATACCTAAATATAGTTAAAGCAATATACAGTAAACCAGTGGCCAACATCAAACTAAATGGAGAGAAACTCGAAGCAATCCCACTAAAATCAGGGACTAGGCACGGCTGCCCTCTCTCTCCCTATCTATTCAATATAGTACTTGAAGTTATAGCTAGAGCAATCAGACAACAAAAGGAGGTCAAAGGTATACAAATTGGAAAGGAAGAAACCAAAATATCATTATTTGCAGATGATATGATGGTATACTTACGTGACCCAAAAAACTCCACCAGAGATCTGCTACAGCTGATAAACACTTTCAGCAAAGTGTCCAGATACAAAATTAGCTCAAGCAAATCAGTAGCTTTTCTATACTCAAAGGATAAACAGGCTGAGAAAGAAATTAGGGAAATGACACCCTTCACAATAGTCACAAACAATATAAAATATCTTGATGTGACTCTACCCAAACAAGTGAAAGATCTGTATGACAAGAACGTCAACTCTCTGAAGAAAGAAATCGAAGAAGACCTCAGAAGATGGAAGGATCTCCCATTCTCATGGATTAGCAGGATTAGTATAGTTAAAATGGCTATCCTGCCAAAAGCAATCTACAGATTCAATGCAATCCCCATCAAAATCCCAACTCAATTCTTCATAGACTTAGAAAGAACAATTCTCAAATTCATATGGAATAACAAAAAACTCAGGATAGCAAAAACTATTCTCAACAATAAAAGGATTTCTGGGGGAATCAGCCTCCCTGACTTCAAGCTATAGTACAGAGAAGTAGTGATAAAATCTGCATGATATTGGTACAGTGATAGGCAGGAAGATCAATGGAATAGAATTGAAGACCCAGAAATGAACCCACACACTTATGGCCACTTGATCTTTGACAAAGGATCTAAGACCATCCAGTGGAAAAAAGGCAGCATCTTCAACAAATGGTGCTGGTCCAACTGGTGGTCTGCATGTAGAAGATTGTGAATTAATCCATTTCTATCTCCCTGTACAAAGCTCAAATCCAAGTGGATCAAGGACCTCCACATAAAACCAGATACACTGAATCTAATAGAAGAGAAACTGGGGAAATGTCTTGAATACATGGGCACAGGGGAAAAGTTCTTGAACAGAACACCAATGGCTTGTGCTCTAAGATCAAGAATCGACAGATGGGACCAATAAATTACAAAGTTTCTGTAAGGCAAAGGACACTGTAAATAGGACAAAATGGCAACCTACAGATTGGGAAAAGATATTTTCCAATCCTACATCTGATAGAGGGCTAATATCCAATGTATACAAAGAACTCAAGAAGTTAGACTCCAGAGATCCAAATAACCCTATCAAAAAATGGAGAAGAGAGCTAAACAGAGAATTCTCAACTGAGGAAACTCGAATGGCCGAGAAGCACCTAAAGAAATGTTCAACATCCTTAGTCATCAGGGAAATGCAAATCAAAACAACCCTGAGATTGCAGCTCACACCAGTCAGGATGGGTAAGATCAGAAACTCAGGTGTCTTCTTTCTCATGTATATATCTCAGGAGCAGCCCGTTTACCCCACCAGTCCCTTGCTCTCACACTTTAGTCAGGTTCACATTTCTTTCCTGGACAAACTGTAACTTTTCCAAATTCTTCAGCTTGATGTTTTTTGTTTTCACTGAAAATCCAGCTAAAAAGCAACTGATAATAACCACAAAGATAAAAACTTTACTCTGTCAATGTAGAAAGGGGCAAATAAATCCATTCTTTTCACATTTGTTCATCATATTAACAAAACTTCTAAGCAATGTTCAACAAGAATTGCAGACAGAAAGTATGTAGGTTATAAATAAAAGTATAAACAACCCCAGTGTAGGGGATGCTAGGGAGGGAAGACAGGAGTGGGTGGGTGGGTGAGGGAGCAGCCTCATAGAGGCAGGGGGAGGGGGATGTGATAGGGAGTTTCCAAAGGGGAAAACCTTTGAAATGTAAACAAAGTAAATATCCAAAAATTAAAAAGGCAGGATAATAATAATAAACAATAAATAAAATGGGCAAAGAATTCAAAGCTAAAAAAAAGTAAAAATCAAAAAATCTCAAGAAATAAATTGCCAGAATTTGCCTGTAAACAGATTTTTGTGATACAATCCTGGTATATATACATATTACCTCTAATTATTGATTGGGTTCATTTAGTTGACAGAATAGATTGAAAAGTACGTTGAAAATCAATTTATTTTGTGTATTAGCAAGACCCAAGTAGACAATAAAATTAAAATTGTATTCAAACCCATTCAGATCTGTAACACATATACAAACGTAGTGAACCATGCATAACATTTCCATGCTGATAGCTTCATACATGAACAAATCACCTGCACAATAAGATAAAACTGCGTCGACAGTTTGACTAATTCATCACAACAAATCTCTCCAATCTCAAATAAAGGTCAATTGCTATTCTTATAAAAAAAAAATCTATGAAGAATTTTTGGAAATAGAGGCAGTATTTGTTTTATTTGTTTTATGATAATGTTCATGAAAAGGCAATGCATTTGAGAAAACTAAAATAATGTCAGGAAAAAAGTCTGTAGAAGAATCAGTCTCCCTAATTGCAAGACTTATTATGTAACAGACTAAGTAAGTCTAATTTATAGTGGCAAGAAATAAAAATAGATACACAGTCCAATGGAATATGTTAGGGACTTTAACCATAAGACTACAGGAGTAACTAACATTATTTTTTTAAAAAGTGAAGAGGTGATTCACTGAATGAGAAATAGTATTTCAAGAAATGATTAGAGAGCAATTTGGCTGATATCTAAAATATATAAATAACACACAAACAGGACAACAACAACAACCCTAAGACAACGCAGTTGATAAAGGAGTAAAAGACAGAGTTATTTCATCTTGAGAGAAGAAAGCAAGTCACCTGCAATCCAAGTTGTTCACTTCATTGAGCTTTCCGTGGCCTGAGGATACGCTCATACACTGTTGAAAGGCCTTTGTTACTGAGTGTGCTAGTTCAAATCTATTTTCTTCCAGAAATAACTTCACATCCAACCTTCTGAACATCCCATATCACACTCAAGTTGACAAGACACCACACATACATACATACATACATACATACATACATGTGTGTATACTCATGTCCACTCATGCACATGCATGCACTTACATGTATATGTATATTCATGTATGTGCTCTACATTCATGCACATGCACACATACATACATATGTGTATATATATATGTATACTCATGAACATGCACTCATGAATATGCACACACATACACACATGAATGTATATATATACATATATACTCATGTATATATATGTATATATACTTATGTACATGCACACACATACATACATATATATGTATACTCATGTACATGAACATACACTTATACACATTCACACACACACACACATATATACACTCATGAACATGCACATACACTTATACACATACACATATACATATGCACATACAATACATGCACACACACATCCATATATATATGTACACTCATGAACATACGCATATACTCATGTACAAGTGCACACACATATGCACATACTCATGCTTACACACACATGCACTCACATCAACACCCAAGTCTTCCCAGAAGCTGCAATAATAGTTAAACGTGACAACAGGTGTACTGTGTATGAGGAGATAAACAGATACATCAATTGGGCCCTGCCTATAAGTTGAGTCTCTCCTTAGGATAAAAAAGCAATTGGGTATTGATAGACAAAAGCAAGTGTTTTAGAATTCATGCTACGTTAAACAGTTCTAATGAAGTAGAAATAAAGCCATGTGATATCATGGTTCTATTCATAGGAAATTGAAAACATAATACATTCTGAGAGACGGAAAGCTAACGGCTGCTGCAGCCAGAAATGAGACATAAGATACGTTACAAAGGACTTGACTCATGATAAAGTGGAAACTGGCCTATAGGGCTGTGTCTCCACCAAAGCACATCAAATTATTCACTTCAAATATGTGTACTTCACTAGGAAGCAGTCTAAGTGCAGCTGCTTTCTTTTTTATTTCTCTCTCTCTCTCTCTTCTCTTTTTCTAAAGACACATGACTATGTGTTATGGTTTTTAGTCCAAATGCTCTAAAGGCAAAGATAAATGATTTTCCCTCTTTGGATTCCAGAGCCTTCCACCACATGGCCTTATTTCCTGTCTCAGAATAACTGATTGGAACAATTGAATTTGCTTGGAGGGAAACCAAGCCCTGTCCTAGTTCTGGTTCTTTCTCCCTCAAAGAAATGAAGCAGTTACACAAACAAGCAAAAGCCTCTTGAATATTTCATCTTAACTTAGCATTTTTGTGAAGCCCAGTTGTTTCAGTGTTTATGGGCACCACGCTGCTACTCTATCCAATCTATATATCACCCATGATAGTCCACAACATTTGGCTAAACTGAAAGCAATTTCCTTGCTGTATCAGCACATACCAAAAGCACTAGTTGGGTGCTCCCAAATGAAACATTTACTTGTGCATAATTGTTTCTATTTTTCCCCACTGGGCTCCCAGAGCAAATCAGCTTCTTGACTTGAATATTGAACTGTAGAGTATGGGAGCAGATAAAGTATCTTCCTACACTTTTACAGGTAAGATGGTTGACTCATTCTTGGTCACTTTCCCTTCCGGATTAGAACTCTGAATCTTCTGCTCAGCATGCATTCGTAAAGGTAGCTGGAGGGGAGAGCACTGGTGACCCCTGAAGCAGGCTGTATTCTTCCCTCACGGGTCCGCGGTTACTGATTCAATGTGTGATCCTTTTCTTCCATATCCTGGGAATGAGTTCTTTTTCAGCCTAGGTGATTTTCAGTCAGTATCTGTTCCATGTGATTAAGGGTGACAAATATGGGCTGGAGAGATGGCTAAGTGGTTAAGGGGACTTGGGCCTTCTGCAGAGGACTCACATTTGATGTGTTTATAAAAAGATAAAGAGGGGGAGATATGGCCAATAGGGGTGTGGTGAGGTATGGGGGAAGGGTGTGTCTCAGCGGGCCCATGCAGAGGCATCCCTTCCCCCTGAGGGACCAGCCACAAGATGGTATAGCATACAATAGAGTTTATTCAGGGCATGGAGAGGGGAGTTGAGTGTGTAGTAGAGGGGGAGAGAGAGAGAGAGAGAGAGAGAGAGAGAGAGAGAGAAGGGAGGGAGGGACAGTAGAGGCCAGCCATGAGCATGTGGAGAGAGAGGAGGAAGGGGCAAAGGGATAGAGCAAGAGCAAGAAGGAAAGAGCAAGAGAGAGGGCAGGCTGCCCCTTTTATTGTGGGTCAGGCCTACCTGGCTGTTGCCAGGTAACTGTGGGGTGGAGCTTAGACAGAATGATAACAACATTAGGTTCCTAGCACACATGTCAGGACTCACAACTGTATTTAACTTAAATTGTAGAGGATCCAGTGTCTTCTGCTTCTGCTGACACTGAGTACATATATGATGCTCATGCACACATGCGGGCAACCACCCTTACACATAAGATAAAAAGTAAGACCTACTCTATGCGTTTAGTGCTCTGAGCCCATGGAAAGCAGATGAGCCCATGGAAAACAGACAGAGAGAAGAAGCAGAGCCCCTCAAAACCCTTGCTGTAACAGGAAGACTGTGGGCTTCAATTCAGAGCCATAACTTTTTACATGAAAATTTATAAGAACTGGAGCAAATAATGTCTCAACTCCAAGCCTCGAGTTCTACATAAATACAATGAGAACAATGCTCTTCAAGTGAAATTATTAATCCATGGTAAGGTTTTGCTAGCAGTGTTCAGTAAATGATGTACATGGTGTTTAATTACTGGTTATTTTCCTTGTTATTACTGCTGGTGTAGTACGTTTACTGCGCAGTCTGATGTCTGAACTCAAACTGATTGCCTGACTTAAACGCATTCGTGCTCATTAATGTCTGGTTCCATCATATATGTGATAGAGGTAATAATATGATTATTACATAGTAATCAAATAATGAAAGCAGAACATTTAGCAGTGGCTGCCTGGCTAAGTTAAAACAAACAAACAAACAAACAAAAAGAACTGCTGTGATCGTGATCTCAGGCATCTGAACTCTTGATTCCCAGTTAAAGGTGCTGTTTGGGGAAGTTGAAGAGCTGAAGCCTTGCTGAAGGAAGTATGCCACAGGGGTGGGGTCCGGGTGCAGGGGTGCTGGGGGAAGCTTGTTGTGGCCTTGATGAATGAGGTATGCCATGGGACAAAGGACAGGAGACAAGCACTGGGATTGGTGGGGGGGGGGGGTTGGGGGTAGTGGGGTGGGATGATGGAAGAGGGAGGAGGGATGGGTTGGGGTGGAGGCAGGATCCTGGGTGTTGCTTTGCTGAAAGAAGTATGCCAATGGGACAGGGGGGGGCGGGGGTAAGCCTTGAGAAGAAAAATATCTTGAATCACTTCAAGTTCAGTGACTGCTCTTTGCGTTTTCAGTTCAAGATGTGCCTTCAGCTCCCAGACCCTGCCACTGTGACTGGCATCTGCCACTGTCTTGCTGACCCAGTCCCCATGGATTCTAATCCTCCTGAACCTTACATCAAAATAAACTCTTATTTTCTTAAATTTCTCTGGCTCAGCATTTTACCACAGCAACTGGAAAGTAAGTAATATAGTCTCTGAATAAAGTATGAATATTAGCTATTAAATTAAGTGTTAATAGTTTTAATTTTTAATGTGTATACATGGTTCTGTGTAGTGTGTGTGCCTATGTGGGGTGTGTGTGAGTGTGTGTTTCTGAGTGTGTGTGTCTTTGTGTGAATTCAGGCTCCTTTATGTGGGGTCAAAGGACAACATTAAGGAGTGGTTCATCCTTCTACCATGGGTTCTGAGGTGGAATTCAAATGTCAATTTGGTATAGCAAGTGCTTTTTGCCATGGGGTAATCTCCCTGCTCCAAACAATAACTGTAGGACTGAATTTCTCTAGGCTTTCAGTCCTCTTTACAAAGCAAAGGTGTTGAAACTAAATTAATCTTTGTTTATTGTGGGTATAAGGTGATTATATTGTTCTTCTAACTGATTTGTTTAGGTCAGCTTAAGCAACATTCTTAATTACACTAGGATCCTGTTTCTTGTACTGAAGTCAAGAACCCACTGAGTCAGAAATACCCTAAATGTTCATTTACATGAAGACTTTTGGGCACAAAGTAACTTGAATACATCAGCATTTTTATAACGTGGTACTGGAGTTTAGGGATCCACCCCCCCCCTTTCTCTTGTTCCTTTGTTTGTTTTGAGACAGGGTCTCATTATGTATCCCTAGCTAGCTTGACACTCACTATATAAATCAGGCTCATTGTGTAAACTCACAACAGATCTACCTGCCTCTGCCTTCTGAGTGATGGAATAAAAGGTGTCTGCCTCCACACCAGGAAGCTGAGAGTTCAAAATAATCTCCTTAGTTAAAACTAGGCAATCTACTTTAAGAATAATTAACCAAGACTCTTCAGTTGAAAATTTTATAAATAAATAATTTTGTACCAAGAATATGTGAACATAAGCCATGGAAATGCACAAGGAATGAGCATGTTTCCGGAAGACTTGTAATCTGTTGAGGACAGTAAGGCAAGAGTGGGCTGAGGCTCAGTGTTGCAGTGTGGACTCTGATTGCGTTAAGATTTATGGTTGCTGGTGTGAAGGAGGATGCCGCAGGCTGGAAATGCTGAGAAGCTTTAACTCTGGGAAATCTGGGGACTACAGTCTGGGCCACTTGGTCTTGCAAATTGTCTTTCCATGAAAGGTCACACCCACTTTATAGGCAGACATTATAGAAGTTCCTGAGTCCATAATCAGCAGAGAAGGAGGCTTTGTTAACACCATTGAGCCTACCACATGTGTATCATGTTGACAAGTGTGTGTACAATCAGTGTTCAGAGCATTGCATCCTGGGAGACACCTACGAGAGCTATTAGTCTCTGAGTTTGGTTTCCATTGACTCTAGCTGTGTCTGTTGCTGAGTCAAAATCATTGACAAAAGATGGAATTTCTACCTATTATTAAACCAGATTGGTTTGAATTGACAGAAGGAATTCTGAATCTGAGCTTTCAACATCTTGGTCATTTTGATTGCCAATCAGAACATGATGATCAGGATGTTAAAATGACTGATTTAATTTTCTATGGCTATTGCTTGGTTTAATTTAATCTGAAGGAGTCTTTTCATTTTTCCACTGATATTTTTAGCTATAGAGTTTATTTACTACATCTAGCAGCTTTTGAATCTCTGTTCCATGTCTGGAATTTTGTGAAGTAAAATGTTAGAAGTTATTCTGCAACATATGTATATATATATATATATATATATATATATATATATATATGAATAACATTGGTCAGTTCTACAGGGAGGAAAAAGTTAACACTTCTTCAGCCTCATAATACTGTACCTCAGCAGTTGCTCCCCTACTAGTGAGTGTCAGTGAACCTCAAGGTTCACTCATGTCCCCAGGTGATTTCTGCTCACATGGTAAAGATCTTTTCCCAATCTGTAGGTAGCTGTTTTGTCCTATTTACAGTGTCCTTTGCCTTACAGAAGCTTTGTAATTTTATGAGGTCCCATCTGTCGATTCTTGATCTTAGAGCACAAGCCATTGGTATTCTGTTCAGGAATTTTTCCCCTGTGCCCATGTGTTCGAGACTTTTCCCTACTTTCTCTTCTATTAGATTAAGTGTATCTGGTTTTATGTGGAGGTCTTTGATCCACTTGGATTTGAGCATTGTACAGGAAGATAGAAATGGATCTCAACCAGTAAACGTCAAATCATGGCAACATGAAGAAAAACCAAACTTTACTGTTTATTAAGTACAGAAATAATTGTGTATATTTATTTTAATGTATTATAAATATTACATTAGTTATTTCTGGCACAGGGAAAGGAGGGCTTTTAAGTCTACTGCGGTATTAATTTGGTTTTAATTGAAAGAAATATATTTGTAATTTCTAATGAGATTTATTAATTCTGGGTTCTACCTTTCATTATCTGTATATGACCCTGGGACAAAAAATTAACTTATCAGTATCTCAGTTTCCTCAATTATAGTATAGAAATTATAAGAGTATCTAACTTTACTAGGGTTACATAAAAATTGCAATCATGTAAAATGATTATGAAAATATTTGCTATAGGCTACACGATGGTGCAGTGTCAGGGAACACTGTTGCCAAGTCTGATGACCTGAGTTCAATTCCTATAACCCACATGGTAGAAAGATAAACTTATTCTCTCAACCTGCTCTCTAATCTCCACACCATAGGAGCACCATGCACCCTTTACACTTACACACACACGTACACAATTTTAAAAATATTAACCAAGAATGCTTGCCATATAATAATAAATCCTGAACCATATTGACACGACTATAAGGATCCTGTGTAGCATCAAGTATTTGTCCATGAGATCACTGTGTTAGTATTTCCAGTGGGAGATAGTCATACAGACAGTATGTCTCCCAAGTCAGGCTGTGGTGATGGGCCCCATGTCAAAATATCTGCCAATGGAAAAGAATGTTATTGCCAATCTCTGAGTTATCAAAAAACAGACAAACCTAGGAAAAAGATGCTAGCAGTCAATACTATTGTTTCAGAAAGTTTATAGCTCATATTCTGGTTAAAATTATGGAAAATGGGGCTGGAGAGATGGAACTGTAAGTCAGGGAACTTACCATCAAGCCTGCTGAACTCAGTCTGATCAGTGAGGCCCACATGATGGACCCAGAAGTTATCTTTTGATCTCACAGGCTCACAAGTCCAAATAGGGGCTGGAGAGATGGTTCAATAGTTAGGAGCACTGCTGATGCTGCAGAGGACCTAAGTGAGATTCCCATTACCCTTATCAGGTATCTCCCAAACATCTGCAATTCTAGTTCCAGGAAGAGGCTCAAAACCTTCTTCTGACCTTGACCACCTGTACATGCATGTGCAGACCATCACACACATACACATACTTTAAAAATAATAATGAATATGTACTTTTAGATGTCTGAATACTCTCAACAGGTTTAGACTGTTCTCTATTCTGTTATGAACATAATTACATTGGCCATGTGTTTATTATCCTTTATCATGTTTTATATATGTTGTTAATATTTAGGTATAGGAGTGACTTTACTGGAGTCATTTTAATAATCAGCTTCTTAGTTTTGGCAGTCTGCCTTAAAAACATAACTATGCTCTATTAAACAGCTTTGAGAGCTAAAGTGCTGCTCTCTAGCCTGCTGAGTAAATATGGATTTCACAGTTAAATACATAAAATAATGATTACATCCAATGGTCATGAGGGACATGTTTTAGGAGTATACTAATTAAACTACATCCTTCAAACAACATGTTTCTACACTTACTAGCAATGAACCATATCTGATTGGTCATTAAGTAATTAGGAATGCTAATGTAAATAAACTGTCATTCAAATGGTGGTTTCAGACTCGGGATGAATCATATATTCTGTCTTCTAGTCTGAACTATATACACATCCATCAACTAAAATAACCAGGGGAAAGCGCTGAATGACAGGCTGAGGAAGATGGTTCTGTTGCTTATGTTAAACAGAACATATTTTAAAGTAGTGTTTTAAAACTTTTATTGATGATATAAAACTACTCTTGAAAAAAAGGCTTGGCTCATGTTACTGTTTTTCTATGACTGTAAAAATCCCCCCCCCCATCTTTCCTCATGTCTGTTGCTATGTATCTATTTTCTATGAAACAGGTAAAAGTGGTTCAAGAATATACAATTGTAAAGATAGTGAGAAAGTGACAATGATCCCAGGAAGATAAAATGGGGGTTAAAAGATGAAAGATGAGCAAAGCAAGAGATTTGGGGAAATAGAAATGTGGATAAATGAGGAAATATTGAGGTTAAAGGAGCCACAAATTCCTGGTCTAACCTGGGCACTTTTAGGGTGTTCTGATGCTATTAAGGGTGTAGCTTAAGAAAATTGAATAAATTTACTTAACATTTTTAAAATAGTAAGGAAAAGATAAATCATAAATATATTAGCTAACATTTTAAAAATGCCTCAACACACACAAAGTGTCAAAGAGATTATTTTGGGTTAAATGATTAGGAAAAAAATCGCCTGCCAAATATTTGTTAAATGAACTAATGAATGACCGAGTTGCTTAGATTTCACGATAAACTCACCCACTTCCCATGAAAGGAAACATAACCCAAAGTGTTTTATAATTCTTTTTGTTACAGTTTTAATCTTTTAATAAAGTCCTCACCATGTCTGTGTATTAATATCATCTTTGTTAACAGAGATACAATTCACATTCAATAAACTGTTCACATGCCATATGTAAAGCGTGATAACATTGGCTGTAATACATAGCTTTTGAAGGCCAGCCAAATAAGCTTATAGTACATTTCTATAGCACCAGAAAATGCAACATGCTTGTTGTATAAATGTCAGTTGCTTTAAGGATAACCACCACTGTTTATACTTCGGAACTCATGGCAGATGGAAACACACACCATATTCTCTCACGTTAGCTGTCCTTCAGTCAGCATAATGTTGATAGCATTCAACCATGTTTGCTAGATTTCATGCATTTACATAGGTTGTCATACATGGACATGAGATGTTTATTTTCAACATGCAATCTGTATTTGTTATGCACATGTGTTAAAGTAAATTCTTTCTTATTTCTGCAGAGTACTAAAATGTAGTAACACTGTAACGTGCTTATTCATCCTTCCTCTGAATGATAGTTAGTTGTGTTCAGACTTGGCAACTATAGAACTCCCATAAAAAATATTACAGGAATCACTCTACTCATATCTCCTGTCTATGTATCTAAGTTTTGGATGACTAGTACCTAGAATGTAAATGTTTACTGTGAAACCATGTCCTAAATGGCACTGTGCAATCTCACATTTTAAAAAAAAAAAAAAAAATTAAATACTTCTTCCTGTCTACCACAACTATTTAACTATTATTCCTTGATGACTGATAGCAGTAGTATTAATTCACATTTGTATGTCTGATGATGTGGGATATACTTACCTATGGATTTTGAGTAATTTCTTTTTAAGAAAATGCAATATCTTATATAGTACAAAGAAATGATACTTTAAAAAAAAATGTCTAGCTCTGTCTAGTGTTGATTTTCATCAACATGACCCAAACGTATTCAAATCTGGCAAGAGGGAATCTCAATTAGGAATTGTTTCCATCAGATTAGCCTAAGGTATTTGGGGCTGGGGCATTTTCAATTAATGATTGATGTGGGAGGACCCACCATCCTGTGAACAGTGCCATCCCTAGGCAGGTGGTCCTGAGATGTGTAAGAAAGCAAGTTGAGCAAGCCATGGGGAGCAAGCCAGTGAGCAGAGTTCTGCTAGGGTCGCTGTTGCTTGAATTTCTTCTCTGATCTTCTTTAATGAGAGACTGTATTTGGGAAGTGTAAACTGTATAAACCCTATTCTTCCCAAGTTGCTTTGCATCATAGTATTTATCACAACATGAGAAGAAAAAGACTAAGATAATGCTCATACTTCACACAATAATATATTAAACTTTATTTGAGACGATTATCAAATATGTAAGTCGAGGTGATCAGCAAAATGTAGGTATCTGCTGGTTTCTGTTCTACTGCTGTGATTAAAAGCAAACAAAATTTAAAAAAAAAAAAACTGATTGAGAGAATCTCAGGGGAGGAAAGTGTCTGTTTAATTTTCACTAAGGGAAACTCAAGCTGGAACTTGAAGCTGAAGCCATGGAGGAATGCTGTTTGTTGGCTTGCTCACTGGTTCATGCATGTTTCTCATGCAGTCCAGTACAACCTGTCCAGGAAATGGTGCTGCCCACAGTGGGCTGCAGCCTCCTAAATCAATTAACAGTTAAGATAACATTCCACAGATGTTCCCACTATCAAACTTGTTCTGAAAAAAAAATCTGTCAAATAAGAATCCATTTTTTTTTTTAATGATTCTTTGAACAGTTGAGAGGTAGGGCTAACCAGGAAAAGTTTAAAGGCCTACCTAGCAGGTGCCTTCACTTCAGAGAAGGAAAAAACAATATGATCAAAATATCTTAGGAAAAAATCTTTTTAGGTATATTGTTTTCCATTTTGGTCTGGAGCTTTCAGGTGTGCTGTTAAGTTGCTAGAATCAGATCTCTCCAGTTTGTTTTTTTGCTTGCCTGTTGGCTTTATGTGGGCACTTGATGCTAAGAACTTACCTCTTAGAACACCTTCCATTGTGCTTTGTGTGTTCGGATATGCTGTGTATGCATTTTCATTGAATTCTAGAAAGTCTTTCACTTCTTTCTTTCCCTTATCCCTTCCCTTCGTTTCCTGTCTTTTCTTTTCACCTTGAACCTTTTTTTCTTTCATTAAGTAGAGAGTTCTTCAGTTTTCATGGGTTTGTAGGCTTTCTGTTGTTTCTGTTGATGATATCCAGCTTTTAACCCTTGGTGGTTTGATAGGATGCAGAAAGTTATTTTGATTTTTTTTGTATCTGCTGAGACTTGCTTTGTGTACAAGCATGTGGTCAGTTTTGAAGACATTTCCATGAGGTGCAGCGAAGAAGGTGTAGTCTTTTGTGTTTGGATAAAATGTTTTGTAAATATCTGTTAGGTCTATTTGGTTTATCACATCTGTTAGCTCTAGGATTTCTTCATTTCTTTAGTTTTGTCTGGATGACCAGTCTATTGGTGAGAATGAGATACTGAAGCCTCCCATAGTCAGTGAGTGAGAGTCGATATGAGATTTAATCTCTAGTGGTGTCTCTTTTACAAATGTGAGTACCCTTGTATTTCAATCACAGACATTAAGAGTAGAAATGTCATATTGGTGGATTTTTATGACTAGGTAGTGTCCTTCCATATCTCTTCTGCTTAGTTTTGGTTTGAGGTCTGTTTTTGTGAAGTACTTCACCAGCTTGCTTCTTTTATCTGTTTGATGGGAATATCGTTTTCTAACCCTTAAAACTGCTGTAATGTCTATCATTGATGTTGAGGTGTGTTTCTTGGATGCAGCAGAACGATGGATCATGTCTTCATATTTCATTCTGTTAGCTTGTGTCTTTTACCATGAAATTGAAACAATTGATATTGAGGTATATCGATGACCAATAATTGTTGATTCTCATTATTTTGTTGTGGTTTTGAGTGGTAGTGGTGTTAGTGGGGATGGTATGTGTAGATGTGCATTTCCCTTCTTTTAATTTTTCTTATGCAAGATAATACATTTCTGTGTTTTCATGATAGTAGTTAACCTCCTGAGTTTGGAGTTTTTCTTCTAGCACTTTCTTTAGGGTTGGATTTGTATATAAATATTGCTTAAATTTGACTTAATCTTGGCATATCTTATTTTCTTCAGCTATAATGATTCAAAGTTTTACTGAGCATTGAATTTTGGGCTAGCATCTGTGGTCACTTTAAAGCTGCAGTATATCTGGCAAGTATCTGACAAATACTCTCTTAAAATTGGGGAGTATTTGAAGAGTGGTATAGAAAATAAGTGTAGTGGAAACTTCCTAAATTTCTTTGAGGACAATCCCAATTAAGTCTTCAAATAATAAGGGAGACAGAACATAACTGTCCATCTCTTGTCACTAAACAAAACTTCCAGTACTAGGACCAATTTTACCCAACTGAATTGTTAGCTAAAGGGGTCTCATGGAAATTTCCAAATAACACAGTTTGTTGCAAGACAATGGGAAGCCCTCTACAAATTAACAGCCAAAACCCATTTCAGAATACTATATCCACACAAAGCAATTGACCACAGAGAGGTCTAGCTGGTGCCTACAAAGATCCTTCATCCCCTCCCCCCGTCTTCCAATGTCTTTGGTCTTGTACTCTGGAGGCCACTAAAAGACAAACATGAATACAAACCTAGCCACAAAATCTTTGCTATACAATCTGTGCTGCCTGTAAAATATGCTAGGGCAATAATGACATAAACCTTGTAAAAGTAACTACCTAATATCTAATCTGACTTAAGGCCCACTCCACAAAATAGAACTCATTATCCAACCCTGCTTGGATGACCAAGAACCAGAGACTAGATATCTCATAGACCTGGGATGAAATCAAATATTACTGGTTAAAAAAAAAATGGAGAAATAAAATGACTCCTAATGACATTCTGCTATATTCACAGATCTGTACCTTATCCACCCATCATCAGAGAGGCTTCCTAGTGAAGTAGATGGGAACATACACAAAACCCACAGTCAGATATTATGCAGAGAGAGCAAGAGAGAGAGAAAAACAGACCTTGGAACACATAACTCTAAAAGTGATATCTCTATCAAATCTTTCCCCTCAGCGTTCAGATAACCCTGCAGAAGAAGAGGCAGGAGTAGAAAATCAGAGGGGATGAAGGTTACCAAGAGAAAAAAATCCTCTAAGTCAGCAGAGAAAGACTCAGATGATCTCACACAGAGACTGAAGCAGCAAGCATAGGGCCTACACAGGTCTGCACAAGCTCTTCTGTATATATATTATAGCTACCAGATTAGCATCATTAAGGGGTTCCTGAGTCCGTGAATGAGTGGATCTCTCTGTGCGTGTGTGTTTGCCTTTTCTTGGACTCTTTTCCTTCTATTGGTTTGCCTTGTCTAATGTAAATGTTATGGATATTTTGGTTTTATCTTATTATATTTTGTTTTGTTATGTTTCATTGTTATCTCTTAGAAGCCTATTCTTTTCAATGAGAGACAGGAAGGGACTAGATCCTGATGGGAGAGGGAGGTGGAGAGGAACTGGGTGTATTGCAAGTGGTGAAACTGATATATTGTATAAGAAGATAATCTATTTTTAATAAAATGGGAAATAAATTCTCAAAAAGAAAATGAAAACATAAAAAGTATTTACTTTGTTGTAGATTAGCACATAATAGCAACAAATAAAACACATTGATGAAAAATTAAGAATTTAGAGTAAAAGAAAATTTCTTTAATATAATAAAAGACATCTATAAAGAAAACACACAGCTAATATCAGTAAATTAGGAAAACTATCAAATATTTCCTTTAAAGTCAACCATAAGACAAATGCCTACTCTTGACACTTTTAATAACTATTGCTTCATGATTAGAAATTACACAAGAAAAGAATTAAAACCTCTCAAATAGAACTATTTATGTAAAACATCCTTAGCATTCCTTCAGATACTATTAGAACTCATAAATATAATCAGCATAAAATAATTAAAAATATGTACTTCACCAATGAAGAATTCAAAAGTCAAAGTAAACCTGTTCCACTTAATTACATAAAACATAGAATAAAAATAAATTTATAAATGACTACACGTGATTTTCACTTCAAAAATGATAAAACATGGTTGAAAGAAACTGAAGAATCACTATACACATGAGAAGATGGCTCAGGCTCCTACATCAAAAAGCTTTAAGTCACAAATGTGGCTGAGCTTCTCAGAGCAGGCTGCAAGGGGTCTATATCCCTGACCATCTAATCTTGAAGTTCATATGTTAATTTAAGGGGTCTTGAATCATGAAGGTATCCTGAAGGATAAAGTCAAGATTCTCTTACTTTAAAATGCACAAAAATCGGACCCTTTATAGAAAATACTAAGATTTCTGTTATAGAAGGAAAAATTATATATATATATATATACACACACACACACTCGTGGAATTGGCTAAGCATTTCTTAGACTAAAGTTGCACTAATTGTTAATCATTACAGGAAAGAAAATGGATAAAATGTTACTGGCACTCAAGAGACTGAAACCAGTCTAGCAACTCAGAAAGACCCTGTCTCAAAAGGAAAGATGAATATTTCATAGTCTGTCTCATATGTAGACCCTAGCTTCAAATCTTTAGATTTCTGTGTTTGATCTAGAATACTTATAGAAGCCAACTAATGAGAGAGAGGTGATTGGGTTACAGGATGCTTTAAAAGAGTTAGTTAGATAGGGTGAGGGTAGAGAGATTACTCAGCAGTTAAGAGAGCTTTAGGATAATGGCTGCCCTTGGATGGGGCTGGATCAGCTCCCAGTAGCCACAAGAGAGGCTTACAATTGGGTGTAATCTGACACCCTCTTACAGACTGCTTGAACATGCAGATACACACACTGTCTTAGTTTCTATCTATTGCTTTGATATTACACCATGAGAAAGTCAACTTGTAGAAAACCAAGTTTTTGGAGGCTTTCAGTTTCAAGGAGTTAGAGTCCATTACTATCATGACAGGGAGCATGGCAGTGGGCTGCAGACATAGAACTAGAGCAGTAGCTAAGAGCTTATATCTTAAGGCAAAACCACAGAAGCAGAGAGGATTAACTAGGAATTGGTGTGTGATCTGAAACAGCCAAGAAACAGACCCCTTCAAACAAGGCCACATTTCCTAATTATTTCCAAACAGTTTCACTAACGGGGGACCAATTACTCTAACATATAATTGCTATTCCAGCATATGGTTGCCATTCCCATTCAAAGCAACACACACACACACACACACACACACACACACACACACGTATATATATAACAAATATGAACGTAAAGATGGCAAATGCTATAATTAGAAGAATTTAAGTAGGGATGGAGAGTTGAGGACAAAGGAAACAAGCATTCTGTCAGGGCAGCAACTAAACAAAAGTTTGTTTGAAAATGTCAAGAAGAAACAGGCACTTTGTAAGCTGGTTAAAAAGTACAAATTCACAAAACATCCAGAAGGGATAACTTGCAAGGCTGGATGATGGTGTTCTAAAACTCAGGAGTTATTAAACCAAACCCACGGTGCCAGACTTATTAGCCATGGAATCCTCAGAGGACCCAAAGCAACACAGGTCTGGCCATTCTGCTTGATTTCCCACCAAGCCTAGTGGTAACATGCTGCTGCTAAAGATGACATGCATGTTTACTGCAAGATGCAGAGAAATAAATAATGCTGGCGTTGGAAAGATAGTGTCTGCTGTCTTCTATCTATCTTCGACTGGAAGATCTATGCTGCTTGCTGGGACAGAAAATTCACTGACAATCTATGCCAGCTGGAAACCCCGTAAACTATAATCCCAAACTACTCGGCAAGATGTACCAAATACTGCAAATAGTAGCGTAAGTGTTTTGGGGGTAACCAACAAGACTCTGATTAATGTTGAACCCACTCAACAGAAGCGAAGTCAGATACTCTAAACCCAGAAAAGGCCTGATGGCCGAGAGCCTTAAGCTGCAGTGTGAAATTGTATGTGGTATAGCCATGGCATGGACACGTAAAGCCTTCTGCTGCAATCAATGGCAGTTGATACAGAGACTGTGTGGCAGCTCTTGTTGAACTGTTGAGAGTGAGTTGAGTGTTCAGCCCCAAATAGAGCATTTATACCCCTATTGCCTCTTGGAAGATTGGTCAAAAGGCTTTAGAACCGAAGATAAGGCAAAAGGCTACAAAACGTGATCTTGGGGAGGCATCAGATAGCCCTCAAAATCATGGTCACATCGCAGCTGAAGTCGCCTCCTTTGGGCCAGCACAAAAACTAGGAGTGGCTCCTAGAGCCCATTCCTCCTAGCTGTACTATTGATTATTGGAAGATCCTGGGGAATAGGAAGGTGTTATCTTCATTTGTCTTTCATATAGTGAGCTTACTGATCTCACATGGACAACCTTTGATCACTTATCTCTGTGAAGTTACTGAGTCATAAACAATACTACAATGTGGAGAAGAGGGGCAGGGGATGGGGATGGGAGGGAGAGAGAAGAGGGTGGGCGTGAGATTGTTCACTGTGACTGATATACAAGGAGGAGATACAAAGAACAAATTTATTAATAGTTACAATAAAATAAAAATATAACAAATAAAAAACCCTAAAGAATTCAAGATTTCAGTAAAGTGGATAACAACACTTCTGAGACAAACACACAAATTTTACACAGGGGAAAGATTTTAATTCAAATACCTAGTACATAGTCCATATTGGAAATAAGAAGGAAATCAATTATAAGATAGGAAATATTTAACCAATAAACTCTAAGTCCAGCTTCTTAAAATGTGGTATGTAGTTCTGATCACCTGTTGTATTATGCAAATGCCAGCTGCCAGAACGTCCAGTGGAATGTTTACAGTCTCCTCCATGGAGCTGAATTCCATAGAAGAGGACATCACATTTGCTCAAAAAAGTGATTGGTTATGATTTTAGCTAAGTTTTGAAATGTTATATTTTTACATGCTTCAAACATTCAGTTCCCCGAAATTCAGCATATGAACAAAACTAAAGATAAAGAAGTCAGAGTGAGGCAAAGTTACAATAAAACAAGAATGCCTCTACTCTATTGCCACTTGTAGCTGTTCCAGATGCTGAAGCAGGAGCATTCCTTGAACCTAGTAGTTTAAGGTCAACCTGGTTAATATAAAACAGATAAAATTAAATTAATGGAAAAAGGTCTATGGAGGAATACTGTACAAACCATTAGAAGGAAAAGTCCTACCGAACTTTTGAAATAGCTCTATGAAAAATCGTCCAATCAGGATCCAATTAATGAACTGCCTATGTTTTCTTAATTTGTATTGTAATGAATATAAGTATATGCTGGGATATACAATCTGTTTTGGGTTAATATCTTACAACATTTTGTATTATTAAGTTCCCATTTTGATGTCTTTTGACTGTAAACTGTGTTTGTGTATTCATATGTGTGGGTCTTCCTTTCCTCAGGAATTGTTGGCCATTGCTCCATGAGGGCTAAAGGAGCTGAAGCAGCTAGCGGGGTCAGGACAGCCATGATTATGACAAAGGGCATCAGAGAGATAGCTGCAGTGAGATAGCTCTACCTTATTGCTTTGGAGGTAGGGTATATAAGTGCTTTTGGGGTTGACCGAAAGAAGGGCTGATTGGTCATAATACAGTGCCTAATTATCCTATAGAAGGAAGGACTGAGCAGCACTTAAGTGCTGAGTCATGCAGCACCTGTAGGAAGATCTATGCAGGGTCATTCTCCAGATAAGGTCAGGCACCTGTGCTTGGAGACACTCTCCCGATGAGGTCAGTGAACACAGGGAAGCTCTTCTGAGAAAGGAAGTTTGTCAGTTTGCCCTGAGCTCGAAAAGGTAGCTAGACATGTTGGGTTGCTACTTCAATCGCAGGAACTTTCAACGTATGCGTATACCTGAGTTAGTATGTATTTAGAATATCCAAGTATTGTCTTTGATATATTCTCATTGTTCACACACCTATATACATATTTATATAGATGTTATTTATGCTTTCTTTAATTCTTCATCTAACTCGAATGCTCAGTGTTCAACAAGTACCTTCATTCTTAGTTGTACTTGATGGGGTTAGCAAAAATATTACTAAGTGTAAGATTATCAAGATGTGGCAATTCAAAAACTTATTAAAATATTTTATGTTAATTCCAATGGAAGCAAGAAAGTGAAGAACTTCCTTACCTGGAGCCCTATCTTATAGTATATATAACATGATACCTTATATAGTTACATTTTTTGAAAGGGTCCCTTCAAATAAGCATTGCAAGGTTGAAGTTACAAGATTCATGAGTACATTTTATACCCTTATCCGTTTGCAGTAAAAGTTGCTTCCCTTCCTTGTTTCCTAGGAAATGCTTTATTCTGAAGCCCATCTTTGCTCTTCCTCTCTACAAGCAATAGCATTCTAAGTTCTGTGGGTAGACAATCTGAACACTATAATGCTCCATGGGTAAGGAAGTAACAGGAAACGAATTACAAAGAATAAAGCCCTTGTTATACAAGCTTTGATTCTCCTTCTTTTTGAGGAGAAAAATAGCCAATCAGTGGTTTTGTCTCATAAACAAAGCAGAGTGATCTGTGCTTGGATTGTCAAAGACTGTCTTGTAACGGTATGAATGATCACAGAGCTCATGACAACTCAGTTCATCAATACACATATGGCGTATTTATCTGAATCTTTTGATTAACTTCCTGGAAGTGCTAGGCTCTAATCATGACACTTCCTTAAGGAACTGCCAAAAACTAGTGAGATTTCTGTGTTTAAATGACAAAATCTTCTCTTCTAAGAGAAGGGCTTATAATTGACACTAATCAACATGTTACACTTTATTGGGACTTTTCTACCAGGAAGATCAGAACTCTGTGGGTAACAATTACGTACAGCTAGACCTTTCCTTTTGCGCAGTGTATTTGTAAAAGTTACCTAGAAAACATAAAAAGTTAAGTTGCCAGGGAGTTCTGAGGCAAGAAGACAAAAGAAAAGAAAGTGTTTTGTATGCATTGGCTGTGTGAATTGTTCTTTATTTTTATTTATTTATGTTTATTTTTAACCTGAATATTTAATGAAATTAAATTTAATATCCATGTTGAATAATGGATGGATATAACATTTCTTAGCAAAGATAATAAATAGTATTGAAAAGTAGGGGCTGGTGAGATGGCTCAGTGGCCAAGAGCACAGCCAGGCTCTTGGAAAAACTCAATTTCTGTTCCCAGCCCCTACTTCAGGTTGATCAGAGTTGCTGCAACTCCATCTTCAAGAGATCTTCTGCCCTCTTCTGGCCTCCGCAGAGACTGCACTCATGTACACACACACACACACACACACACACAATTTAAACATTTTAAAATCTTTAAAAGATGTGTTAAAAATTCCTTCCTGAGCATGATTTTCAAGAGAAATGAAGATCCAAGAATTGTGGCTGGAAAGTCTAGTTCTGCTTCTAAGTTAATTTTTATAATTCAGGTAACTAGGCTAAATGGATGATCAAGTGAAAGCTTAGTGTTTTCCTTATCCTAGCGCCTCCCAGGAGAGGCAGGATTATCCACAAAGTCAGCAGTGTTCCATCAATTCTTATCTTGGAACTTGGCAATAGGATCAACTAAATGAAAATCTGGTAGAGACCAAAATCCACTGACCAGTCACAGAACCATCAACTATATGAGGATGTTCCTGCATACAGTAAAAAATGATATAATTCATAACATCATGTGTCTCCCTCCATAGCCAGATTCAAACTTTAATTTTATGAAAAAGTATACCTACCCAGTGTTCTTTGAAAATATTTATGTAGCAGTTCTATATTCTTTTATTGGTCCATTTAGTTCCTAACAACTAAAGTTTATATTTCATATTAACTATTTGTAATTTTATCGATTTCTATTCTAGTTGTTATAGCTCCTTTAAAAGCTAATATCATGAAAGGTAAAATTGTCAAGAGAAAAGCACTAATATCATGGACATCCCATAATGAGTTCAGAACCTAAAACCACAATGTTTCATTTCCCTAGCAGTTTAAATCTCATCCTACAGGGCTGGAGAGATAGTTCAGGGGGTAATCGTGCATTCTTTTTGGCAGAGGAGTGTTCCTAGTACTCATGCTGGGTGACACACAATCACCTGTAACTCCAGCTCAGGGGAGCTGATGCCTCTGTTTCCCATGAGTACATGTGAACATATACATGTGTAAAAAAATAAATCTTAAAAAAATTCTCACAGCAAATTAATTCTTATCTCACACACTTAAAGCTAATTTTTTGTGATTTGTTATTCACCATATTAATCCATTTTAAATACTTAAATTCAGAAAATAATTAGAAACAGTTTCAATAAAACTGAGGGTCGATTCCTCTGGAAATTGAATGCAGTAATTTATATTTAGAGTCTGAATTTAACAAAAATTTTTGACACAAATAAAAGACATGAGAGCATAGAAGACTTACCCATGTTCTAACAAATGCTTGGCAGATATCGGCAGGGAGCCAGAGTGATGGTTTTAAGTCAGTTCTCAACTTGCAATCTAACGTCTGGGTTTTACTTATGGAATAAGAATTGCCTGGGAAAACATGCACAGATGGTTAACTGAGAGAAAAGAAATCCTATGACCAGTTTTCTACCAAGAACAACTTTAGTATATTATATTTATATTTTAGTCTGAGTTCATAATAGATGAAAAGCAGGCTTTTCATAGCATAAATGACATCACGGCTCCCCTGCTGTAGGGCTTACTCAAGACATTCCAGTAGAGACATAATCCCTTTTGTCCCTCTGAAATTAAAATGAATCATATGTAAAAATAGAGCTGGCTGAGAGGCTCTATGTAGCCATTATGATGTTTGTGCTTTGTAAAACTGTATGCTGGGCTCTGCAATAGGTAAATTGTGCTAAATAAAAAATAGCATTGGTCCTCCCAATAATTACATTCTGCAAAATGCCTACTTGCCAGAGAGTAGATGGAGTGAGAGGAGATTTAGATTCATATTTAAAAAAATCTTGAATAGAGTACAAAGTTTAAATGGTGCCATCGATTAAAACTCCATTCATAAAGGATATTAGAAAAATAAGAAGCAGAAGTAAGGGCGGCAGATGTTGGCAATTGAAGTCGGCCAAAAGGCTGTTCAACCTTACTCATGATTCAGAAAGGCAGATTGCAGAAGCATCAACAAAACACAAGTATTCACCAGAATCTGGAGTGTTTCTATGCAAATTGGTCACATTCTTCTGACAAGGACAACTTCCCTCACCAGTTCACATGCATCTTAAAATATTTAGAGTAGATTTTTATCATGGGACTGTCACCTTAGAAATATATAAGGTCATGAGAAAATCTGTTAAGAGCATCTGAAGATTTCCTGCCTACAAATGATACAGACAGACTTCTTGACTCCTGTCTATTCACCTTTAAAATAAATCCCTCCTGTTAGAGAAACATTACCTACCCAGCAGTCTCCCATCCTTCAGTGGCCAAACCACCCTTGTCCTATTCCAAAAAACAGCCAAGGTTTGTAGAAGCATGTCCCCTTAGAAGGTAATGGCTCACCCACAGTATCTTGTAAGGGAACATTACGTGACAAACTGGAATTCCAGATTGTCCTTTCAAAGATAGTTCTTGCTGCTTCTCCCAATTTTCTCATATTAATTTTTCCTTGTCAGCCCCACTCCCATTGTTGTTAGGGATTTTTTTTTCCCTCTTGGGAACTCTAGAGTTAGCTAGAACAATCTTAGCCCCGGCCACTTTGTCATATTGAACAAAGACAAACTCTATACTTGATATAAAGTCGAGATTAGAAATGTCAGATGCAGGAAAAAACAGAAATACACAGGTAGTATCAGTCAAAGTGTAACTCACTAATAGAAGTGATTTTATTTATTTATTTATAAAATAATAATATAACATATAATATTGAATTATGTATTGTGCAATTGTTATATCATACAATAAATATGATGCAATCTATAACTACAAATTTTATATTATTCAACATAAGATAATAACATAGACAGGTTTGCATATATGTGTGTCATATTTATTAATCACTAATTAGTTGTTCATCCTTTACTAATTGTCTTAGTCAGGTTTTTTATTCCTACACAAAACATCATGACAAAGAACCAAGTTCGGTGGGGAAAGGGTTTTATTCAGCTTACCCTACCACATTGCCATTCATCACCAAAGGAAGTCAGGACAGGAACTTACACAAGGCAGGAACTTGGAAGCAGAAGCTGATGCAGAGGCCATGGAGGGGTGTTGGTTACTGGATTGCTTCCCCTGACTTGCTCAGCCTGCTTTCTTACAGAACCCAGGACTACTATCCCAGGGATACACCACCCACAATGGGCCCTCCCACCCTTGATCACTTATTGAGAACATGCCTTACAGCTGCATCTCATGGAGGCATTTCCTC
The DNA here is from genome assembly GCA_019843965.1 of Rhynchomys soricoides. Classification (NCBI taxonomy): domain Eukaryota; kingdom Metazoa; phylum Chordata; class Mammalia; order Rodentia; family Muridae; genus Rhynchomys; species Rhynchomys soricoides. Next base: position 18,071,121 of record JADRCH010000031.1, on the reverse strand, counting down.
AAGAGAGGCTGCTTTCTCTGATAACTCCAGCTTGTGTTAAGTTGACACAAAACCAGCCCCAAATAATATACTTCTCCTGGATAAGTTCGGTTACTTTGTGTCTTTCAATTAGTTTTATCATTTAGATTACTTAGTAATTTAAGAAGAATACACTTTTAGAAGTATACTTTCTAATCAATAGGTCTATAGTGTCATGTTTTATATTAATCTATACAGAAAATAGCCCGTTTCAAGTTTGCAGGAGTTTGAAAGAGTGGAGCCCTCTAGTTACTCTGGTGTTCTTATTTCTCATATCTTTAGACTTCTCTAAGAGCTCCTTGTTTCTCTGACATCAGATCTCGTAGTTCTTTAAACACTGTAATAAGAGGTGTAAGGGGATGGAAGTATCTATAATTGATGACTCAAACTTGATTAATGACTCAATCTTGATCAAAGACTATTTTCCTGGGCTGCACCACCTTATGTGAGACAGAAAGGTTAGAAGATGCTGGAATCTGGGATCCTGGATTTAATGTGATAAGGGTGTCTTAATACAATCTATCATAGGTCATCATTATCAGGAAGAGTCTGGGAGTGTATGCATTTTATGAAGAATGTATCCCTCTCCATGAAAAGATCATGGAGGAAATTTGCTTCTCTCCATCTTTCTTAGGGTTTTACTTCTGTGAGCAGACACCATGACCAAGGCAACTCTTATAAAGGCAACATTTAATTGGGGCTGGCTTACTGGTTCAGAAGTTAGTCCATTATCATCAAGGTAGGAACATGGCACCATCTGAGCAGGCATGGTGAAGGAGGAGCTGAGAGTTCTACATCTTCATCTGAAGGCTGCTAGTAGAAGACTGGCTTCTAGGCAGCTAAGATGAGGGTCTTAAAGCCCATGCCCACAGTGATACACCTATTCCAACAAGGCTATACCTCCTAATAGTGCCACTGCCTGGGACAAGCATGTACAAACCATCACACCCTCCAAAATGTAAAGCTTATGAATCTGTTCTCTCTTCTCTTCTCTTCTCTTCTCTCTCTCTGTCTCTTCTCTCTCTTTGTCTCTTCTCTCTGTCTCTCTGTTCTCTCTATGTGTGTATCCTCTCTCTCTCTCTCTCTCTCTCTCTCTCTCTCCCTCTGTCTCTCTCTCTCTCTCTCTCTCTCTCTCTCTCTCTCTCTCTCTCTCT